>JANAVB010039220.1:9201719-9471719 GCA_029216955.1 Iris pallida
TAACGAGGTACAAAATAATTCTTTTTCTGAAGAGAGTGAATTTTCTTATGATAATTTATCTGATGCTTTCAGTGATCTGTTAGAAGAACACAAGAAAGTATTAGATAAATATAAGCAAGCTAGAAAGGATATTCTACTATAAGCGTGAAAATGAGAAGCTTACTTGCTTATTGAATGATGCTAGAGATACTTCTACTTCTGATAATTCTATTGAGATATCCACACTTGAGTTTAGATTGCATGAGGCGCTTGATTGCATTGAGAAAAGCACTCAAGAAAATGCTAAACTTAAGGAGGAACTAGAATCAGAAAAGAAGAAGTATTCTACTGCTTCATGTAGAATTGATGCTCTTTCTGCTAAGTATGATGAGATCTGTGCTAACTCTAAAAAGTTAGAGATTAGACTGGAAAAACAGGTATTGCAACCTACGACTCAGTCTAACACAAGACACTTAGCACATCACAAAGTCACATACGTCAGATCTTTTAGAAAGGAAGCAAGCAAAGCTAAAGCTTCACACAACCATGCTTTCTATTACAAGTATCCAAGCACATCATATCACACTATGCACGTTCTCATACTGCTGCACATAGTACTACTGTTAATACTTTCTGTCATTATTGTGGTTTGAATGAACATGTTTCTAATCGTTGTCAGATTAGAAAACTTGTTGATATAAACTTGTGCAAATGGGTTCCCAAAGCTAACAAATGTGGATCCAAGTATTGGATACCAAAGTTTTCACCTAATATTGCAGGTGAAGCTTCTCATGTCAAATAGAACCATGGAACATGTTGGTGATTGCAAAGCTAGAAAGGTCATCTTCCAGGCAATTGCACCAACATAAGTGTGGTCACTAGAACCACTTCGGTAACATGCTTACTAAATAGTTTCTAATATCTAGCATGTTCTTTTTAATGTCTTGCTATTAGCTTTCATTGATATCTTTTAAATTGTTTATTATTTGAATCAATGTGAGATATAATCTTAGCATGACTATTGTCTAGCTTAAATGATCAGCTCACACTATATATATTTTTTTATTTTCTATTAGTGTGACACATTTGTCTATGTATGCTATTTATTGTTCTTGAAGCATGTATAGGAGCTTAATTTTGTTTTGGTGAATAGCATTTGTCTCTTCGCCTTTAATATTTTTTAATGGTCATTCTTACCGATTTGTCTTTAACATGTCATATTTACTTTGATCAGTATTTTGTGAGTATATATGTTTAGCACAAGTCTGCTATTTACTTGAAAAGTATATGCATATATTTTTATTCTTAATCTTGTGCTTGCATAATATATTCACTATTGATTCTCATATTTATTTTGATTAACTTCTTATGAATCAATTAAATATTTGTCTGACAAAGTTTATTTATGCATGTTTCTGATCTTGTGATAATTTTTTTTATGCTTATTAATGATACATGAATAATGCATTATCATTCATATTTTGCTGATATTTCTTATATTTTTGTATAAATATCTTTATGAGATATATGAGTTAAGTTTAAGTACTATATTATATTATTTTGAAAAGTAGTTTTAAACTTGTGCTTATCTCATACTTAAGCTATTGATTTCTTTGAACAATTTATGTTCTTATTTTTATCAGCTTCTTCCTCAAAGCCTCTTTTAATGATATTTTTATTTTCTTGGCTTTTTGGTTGACATTTTAGATACATGACTCTTATTGAAATATTTTTTTTTCCTTGATAAACCATTCTTTAGGTATTTACTTATTTTACTTTTAGGGATTCTGGATTTCGATGATGTTCGATGATACTGCATATATTTTGAATCTAAGTTCTTAACAGTAGAAATTATTTTGGGAACAAGCCGAAAGGGTCCTTCTGTCATACAGGTGTAAATAGCCTGAAGCGACACGGTGCACTAGTCTTCGGACTACCGCTAGCTGGGAACCGGCCCCTACAGCTAACCCGAAGTGATCAATACTTTATAGACTTAAGATTTATTAAGGTGTACTTGTAACTATCGTCTAGTTTTGGATCCAAGGTACTGAACCCAGTCCTCTAGGTTCCAGAATACATCAACGTATCTAGGTCCTATATTTTGATTTACAAATGTTTTATATTTTATTGTTACCCAATGATTTTGTAGCATATATGGATTAATATATTTGATACATCTTATGCTGTATGCTACATTGTTATAAGATTTTTTTTAATCCATAGAATATAATTTATTTCATATTGCACTAATTCTTTTTAAATCATCGGTTATTAAAGAAGAGATTTATTTTGGGTACAAGCCTACAAAAGGTCTGTCTGTCACCACGACTACGGTCGAAGCGAAGCGGTACTTAATGTTCCCCGGTGAACCTCCGTTAGCTGGGACAGTACCTCTACAGCTAACCCAAGATTGATCGACGCTTTTTAAACTAAAGATTTATTGAGATCTAGTTGCATTATTATCTGATGGATTTTGAATTTTAGATTTGATGGATAATATTCTCTCTTTATATTTTCACAAAAGGTAGCATATGTTGATCTATCTTGTCGATTGTGAGATTCTATAGCATAGATCAATTTATGTCATCTTTTGACTTATACGATTATTCATCATGCTAATTTAAAATATCTTTTTATTTTTAAATGTTCATTTAATGGATATTTCTTCTTTTGTCTAAAGATGATTGTTTTTCGTATTACTCATTGAATATTATGGTCTTGTGATTTCATCTTTAGCTTGTGTAATATTCATGATTTTGAGCTTTATATTATTATCTTCTTATTCAAGTTACTTACTGTCTATAACAGTAATTCTTTGCGGGGAGAAGTCAAGCATATGAATCTCTCTCTCAAAGCATTTCTTTTCTTTAACCCTACGGTTATCTGATGGACACCGTGCTAAGGCTATAAAAGGGAAGAAATTAACTTTGATAAGAAGACCTAATATTTTTGAATTAGTTTCCTACTTTCAAAAATATGTCTCTGAATTTTATTTTAAAATTTGTCTATATTATTATTTTTTGGATATAGCCATGTAAAGGTGGAGCAGTTAATTGTTTTAAATCAATTATCCCTTTGGCATTCCATATATCTAGAATAAACTTTTCGTTGGACATTTATCTAGTTATGTTTTTTGTTCAAATGGATTTATTTATGATTAATGAATTCTTTTATTGAAATTGTTTTCGTGATTCGAATCGCCAGCTTTCAGTCTGAGGACTAAATGGACGCATTCGAACATTTACTAAGACAGTTTTTCGTAATAAACTCCATTTTTTTGAAAAGTCTTTTTGATTTATTGAATCTGTCCGGTACTCAAATTTTATTATTAAAGACAGTTTTCAAAATCTTTTTATGTATTAAATATTTTCTTATATATATTGGAGATATATTTGTTTGTTCATCTTTAAGCATTTATTGGATTTCTTTTCTTGTCTAAAGATGATATTTGTTTTGAGTTTGGAATTTATATGCATTTGATCAAAGGAAAGAAAAGATGCATATCTTGGATATCCCTTAGATCTTGTGATTATTTCTTTTATCTATTTATGCATATAAATTATTTTTGAACTATATACGCATATTTTAAGGGAGAGCAAATTAATTGTTTCAATTCTTTTATGCCCTTAATATGTGATATAGCTAGTTCATCATTGACATATATTCTTTTACTTAAAATATCTTGTTGAGTTGTTCATGATATTTAGATTTGTATTTTATGAGAGAATATATGATTATTATTATTTTTAATTATCTCATTTTTGAGTTTTTAAAAATTTATTTTGCCAAATATAATTAATTTAATTTATTGATAATCCTGTTGAGTTTAAACTGATTTGGCATTTCTTATTGAGATTTTATCTCAAACTTCATGATTATCTATATTTAGACTGATCATACTTTGCGGGAGAGCATTCAAGTCGACTGAATTTCTCCTTCTCAAGTATTTTGTCTTCATTACCTTCATGTTTGTCTGATGGATATATACATCATGCTAAGGTAATTGAATTCAAATGCATGAACTTTAGTATAGATTTTGCATAGATTCTAGTTACGTATTTTGATTTCTTTTCGATGTATACTCTTTATGGAATTGATTCACTAATTTGTATGGGCAAATTATGAATCATATTTTTTTTGTGATCATTGTTAAAAGTATCATTATATTCTTAATTTTTTGGTATATACTAGATCTGCGAATTTTCTATTCCTCATGATGTATTTATGACCAATGATTGATTCCTACTATATGATAGATTTTTTTTGGTCAAATGACATTTAAAACATATTTTCTTTTGGATTTCTAGTTGGTAAACTATGTATTGATTGATTTCCTAGTTTTCAAGTTCAACCAACTATATTGTGGTTTGATAAGTTTCTCTACTTTAGTTATGCAATTTTCTTAACTTCTTGTTACACTGTTCTCCTAATCCTTGATCATGATTATTTTTGCTTTCCTCCTTTACTTATGCTTGAGTTCATTTTAGCTCTAATTACGGGGGAGCTTTTTTTTTATCATGTCAAAGGGGGAGAAATAAGTTTAAGTTGGAGAAATAAGTTTAAGTCAGCACACAATATTCTAGTATTATGTGTTTATTAGTGATACATGCATCTATGTATATATTAAACTTAAAGGATTTGCCATAATAAAAAGGGGGAGATTGTTAGCCCAATGATTATATCATGTTTTTGAATATGGCTAATCAATTAAGTTTAACATAATGACATCACTAATATTCATGTAATCATTATCATGTTGCTACTTAAACTTAGCATTGTCCTAATGTTAGCATTGTCCTAAATATTCTATATCATATTGCTATGCTTGTATCATATTGTTTTGTTCGCCTAACATGTTCTTTGTAGACATGCTGTAAGCATGATCAAACATGAAAACCAGGACATATGCAATGAAGTATTATTGATGGGCCAAAGACGGCGTTATACAAGAAGATTTCTCTAAACCGCCTAACGACCTATCCGGATCCTCGCATCGGGGGTTCCGCTGCCCGGTCAGCGGACAGGGGTCGAGGGGGCAGCGCCCCCCGTCAGGGTTCGGGGGCGAAGCCCCCGAAAGGTATTCAGATTTCCAGATCTGTTTATCTTTGGACGATTGCCGTCAAGTGAAAAAGGCGTCTTCAAGTCTGCTCAAATATTTGAAGAAAGGCGTCATCAAAGGGCTCTTGGTTTTCCTATTTCATCAATGTATTTTCATATCTATTGAGTCTAGGAATACGATGTACACTGCATCGTACTGGCAAATAGGCTACCCAAGAAACGTTTTCAAAATACCCTTTCATTTTGAAAACATGCCCACTTACAAAAGCCCAAACTACTTCCTAACTACCTGACTTTTCAAAAAGCGCAAAACCAATTTGCAAAAACCCTGACAGAACTCCAACAGAACTCGGACAGAATTCGGCCAGAGTTCGGCCAAAATTCGGCCAGAGTTCGGCCAGAGTTCGGTTAGTGAACGTTGCTTTTTGAACTTGGTCTCCCTGCAGTTACGGATTCCACCGAGATTTTCTCATAGAGTTCTGCCCGAATTCTGCCTGAATTCTGTCAGAATTCTGCCTTTGGAAAAACTATAAATAGAGAAGGATTTCGATCATTTCAACACACTCATTCACTTTCACATCTCTTCTCTATAAGCCTACTACTTCTTCCAAAGTATTCTGAGCTTTCATTTTCAAATTCCAAGTCAGTTACAATCCTCTAGTCGATTTGCCAGTGCGGTACGGTCTAGAAGTTTCAGAGTAGTTGTAATCGGAGGCTTGATTGAAGTTACACACTTCACAATTGAAGTTGGTCGAGTACTTCGGATCAAAGCTCGCGTTGTAGAAGTTGCAAGAACTTCGGATGAAAACTTGTGGTGATTTTCCATAGTGGATTCAACTGGAAGCTAGAGTTCTTCCGACTGGACTAGTCCTCAACAGAGGGAAACCAGTATACATCCTTGTGTTTGCGTTTGCTCTCTACTCTCTACTTTTTATTTACATATCTGTGATCTTGTTACTAACATTTTTTTAAATAGCTAATTTCCGCTGCCTACTCTATTCACCCCCCCTCTAGAGTATTACGCTTTACAACTCGTTTCTACAATCGGTCATACAACGAAATCCTCTCCGAAGTCCTTTTGTCTCCTCACTCGCTTAGATGTTGGTTCTGTGAGATCTGGTTCAATAGTTGTTTCTGCAACTTCTTCTTGGACTACATCTTCGTTAGGAGCTTCAGCCTCCTGTGCACTCGTACTATTGTCCGGAATATCCGCGAGAACAATATTCTTGTGCCTTGCAAATCTATCTTTAAAGAATTCTGCATCGCGAGATTCAATGATATAATTTGATTCAATATCAAGGAACCTCCAAGCATCACTCTTATCGACATAACCCAGGAATATAGTTTTAGTAGTCATTGTGCCCAGCTTCTAAATCTTCATATCGAAAGCTTCACATACGCCAGACAACCTCACACTCGAATGATATTCAAATTGGGTCTGACCTTGAACCAGAGTTTATGAGGAGTGACTTCCGAAGTTGCATAAGGCACTCTATTCAGAATAAATGTAGTCGTAAGCACAGCTTCACCCCAAAACCAATTTGGAAGAACCGCAGTCAACAACATTGAGTTCATCATCTATGTTAATGTTATGTTCTTTCTTTCTGCAACACTGTTTGATTGACGTGAGTACGGAACAGTCGTCTCGTTGACAATTCTATGTTCTCTACATAACGATGCGAATTCATGAGACCTATACTCTCCACCTCGATCATTTCTGAGTCTCTTGTGTTGTTGTCCGGTTTGACGCTCGGCTTCAGCCTTGAAGTCCTTAAATTTCTCAAATGCTTCATCTTTAGACTTGAGCAGATAAACGAACGCGTAATTTGAAAAATCGTCGATCAAAGTAATGAAATACTTCATCCCGGCCTTCTTGGAGAACTGTTTGAAGTCACAGATATCTGAGTGGACCAACTCCAGAAGATTTGTACTTCGACTTACCTGCTTGAACGGTTTTCTAGTTATCTTCGTCTGTGCATAGACCTCACACTTCTCCAACTCCTTACCCCCACATTTGGAGATAAGTCCTAGACTAGACATCTTGTTTATTCGTTTACAATGAATATGTCCTAGTCTATTATGCCACAACTCAAGAGAATAATCAGAAGAAGAGACTGCATTAATGATCTTCATTGGAGTTACAAGTTGAAGTTTGAACATTCCTTCGGTACAAAATGTCCTCCCGAAGTATGTTCCTTTATAAGACATAACGATCTGACCCACGTGGATGTCCATCCTCAAGCCTGCGTTGCAGAGCAGACTTCCTGAGACCAGATTTTTGGCTATAGCAGGTACATGCTTCACAGTCTGAAGCGTCAGCGAGTTCCCCAAAGTCAATTGCAGTACCATCGTCCCGATCCCAAGTACTTCAGCTTGTGTCTGGTTCGCCACCAGAACCTTCTCAGAAACAGGTTTGTACGTGATGAACCACTACTTTGAGCAAACATGGCACAATACCCCAATGTCTATCCACCAATCCGTGTCAACACCAGCTGAGTCAACCTGCGCAATCACAGCAACGAAGTTATGTTGGCCCATTTCATGGTCACACCCGGTTTTAATAATCGACATGAACTTAAGTCAATACACAAAATATACGAACTGCTGCTAATCATTTCAGGACATGTGAAATCAATATCAACGAGCGTCGTATTGCATCATCAAGCATATAAATCATCAATCTGAAGATTACTTTCATTGGGATCCAGTCCGAGTCATTTTACAATTTATTACGTATTTTATCTTTATTGAGTCTAGGATTTAAATTGTAAGATCGACTAGGTAATACTGGCTTAGGTTAATCTCAGTCCACATTTCTAAAAAGCCTACCTATTCCCATTTCATTTTTACCAAAAGTTCAAAATCATTTTTGCAACAGAATTTGACAAATATTTCAAAATTCTCCTAGACAGAACTCTGCCCGAGTTCGGCCCGAGTTCGGCCCGAACTCTGCCCGAGTTCGGTCTGTTTGAATTCAAATATCCGTTGCCTCCAAATCTGCATGCAACGTACATATGCGAAATCTTTGCATCAGAACTCTGCCAGAACTCTGCCCGAGTTCGGTCTCAGAAAACACCTATAAATAGGAGAGAGTTTTTCATTTCAAATCACTCATTTCATTCTTCATCTTCTCTTCTCTATTCAATAAGTGTTTTCACCCGATCAAAAGCTTTCAATTAATCACACCTATACTCCTCTTAGCCAAAAGCCAATAATATCTACTTCGATCTATAGTCTTTTGGTGTTCAAGAGTTGTAAAGAGGTTGTTCAAAGTACAGCAATTATCTTTGTTGTGGAGCCGGTCGTGCGCTCGTCACCAAGCACGGTGTTGTGAAGTTGCTCGTGCACTTGTCACCAAGCACGGTGTTGTAAGAGACTGCAAGCTCTCAATTAGCTTGTGCCTTAGTAGATTAACATCGAGCAAGAGTACTCGAGGCTGGATTAGTCCTCTCAGAGGGATACCAGTATACATCGCTGTGTCACTGAGTTTGATCTCTCTAATCTCTATCTCTTGCTTTATATTTACTCTCTCTTATTTACTGCCATAGTTTAAAATTTAAATTGGTGATTATTTTCCGCTGCACTCGCACTCACTCTATTCACCCCCCTCCCTCTAGAGGTGCTCAACGGTCCTACAATTGGTATCAGAGCAGGTTATATTACAATATAACAAACCTCAGAGAGTATATATGGCAGCCGTGAAATCAATATTCAACGGTGAAGGGCAATCCACAAATAGACCCCCACTATTTGATGGTACAAACTATACTTACTGGAAAACACGGATGACTTTCTTCTTAAAGTCTCTTGACTTTGATCTTTGGTCTATAGTGATTGACGGTTATAAGAAACCGGCACGTACAGTAGTTGACGGCCAGCTTGTAGACAAGCCTTATGACAAATATACAGAAGCTGAAAAAGCTAAGGCTAGTCTAGATGCTCGTGCCATCAACGCATTGTTCTGTGCAATGGACAAAACGGAGTTCAACAGAGTTTCAACCTGTAAAACGTCTCACGAGATTTGGAAACTTCTTGAGGTAACTCATGAAGGTACTTCCCAAGTGAAGGAATCCAAAATCAGTAGACTAACACAGGAATATGAATCTTTTAAGATGAAATCCGGTGAGTCAATTACACAGATGTTCACACGTTTCCTTGATATTACTAATCCTTTGCAATCTCTTGGTAAGGATTACAGCAACCTTGAGAAGATCAGAAAAGTGCTACGGGCTCTAACCAAGAACTGGAACCCGAAGGCAACAGCAATCATTGAAGGAAACGATCTCACCACCATGACTCTGGAAACACTGATGGGCAAGCTCATGACATGAGCTTGATCTGCAAGAGTTTGAAGAAGCAACCCCAAAAGAAAAGTCTATCGCCTTCAAAGCTCAAGTCAGAAAATCTACATGCAATGATTCTGATGAAGAATCATCAAGTGGTGATGAACAAGCCCTACTAGTGAAGAAATTCAGAAAATTCCTAAAGTTTGAGAAATCAAATAGAAGGAAGAGAGATATCCAAGAAAGCAATGAAGATGAAACCATTTGCTTTGGATGCAAGAAGTCAGGGCACATGAAGAAGGACTGCCCAACTGCAAAGAAAAGCAGTCCATATGACAGATCAAGATCAAGCAGAAAAGCAACAACCAGTCGAAAGTATGCTAACACAAGCATCTGGCATGAAAGTGATGCCAGTGATACAGAGGAAGAAGACAGATCCTGCGGAAATGCCAATGTCTGTCTTATGGCATTTGATAAGGTATCCTCAAACCCTCTATATGATGATTTTACTTTCGATGAATTAGAAAATGCCTTTAGCGAATTACTTGAAGAATGCAGAACTGTGCTTGACAAGTATAAGCAATCTCGAAAAGAGATTAAGGCATACACAACCGAGATAGCTAGACTGTCCAGTCTTATTGAAGATATTAAAGAGACGTCTACTACCGGTAACACGGAAGAGATAGCCAAACTCAAAGTAGACTATCATGAGGCTATCCTCAAGGTTGACAAGAAAGAAAGAGACTATGTCAAAATACAAGAGTTATATGACATAGAGAAGAAGAAGCACTTAGTCACAGAACAAAGACTCTCAGATATGACTGCTAGATATGAAGAGTCTGTTGCGATTTCTAAAAAGTTAGAAATCAAGTTAGGCAAACAGGCAATACCTGTGACACAGCCTAAGTTTAGTCCTAATGCTAAGCATACACCTAAGAGGACTAAAAATCAGAAAGCACGGAAGAAACACGACTATCATTGTGCTTTCACTTATAGGTTTTCCAAGAAACCAAACAAGCATGTCAACAAAGTTTCAACCACCACTGGTTCTAAACTAACTTGCACATATTGTGGTACACATGGACACATATCACAGTATTGCCTAGCAAGGAAACTTGTTGACAATCACACTTTATTCTGGAGACCTAAAACTAATCAATATGGACCCTTCAGTAAATGGGTACCAAAGGATTATACTTGTTTTGTAGGTGGACCCTCAACCCTCTCATGCTAAAAGCAAGTGGATCCTCGATAGCGGATGTTCGCGGCACATGACTGGTGATGCATCTTTGTTCGCCACGCTATCGATGAAGAAAGAAGGATACGTCTCATTCGAAAATAATTTGAGAGGTGATATTATTGGTAATGGCACTGTCGGTATTTCTCCTTATCCAGTAATAAAGGATGTTTGTCTAGTCACATAATTGAAACATAACCTACTAAGCATAAGTCATTTGGCTGATAATGGTTATGGTATCAATTTTGTAAAAGACAAATGTACCATATATGATTGTTCATCTGGTAATCCCGTATATAAAGGGATTAGAGAAGGCAATATTTATGTTTTCTTTTTGGAGAGTACTAATAATGCAGGAAGATGCCTAGTAGCTAATCTAGATGAAAGCTAGCTATGGCACATGAGACTAGGGCATGCAAATATGGACACTATCTCACGACTGAGCACTAAGAAGTTGGTAAAAGGACTCCCCGAGATTCCATTCAAGAGAGATATGGTATGTGCTGACTGTGAAAAGAACAAAGCACATATGTCTACATTTAAATCCATCAACGCTGTAAGTACTTCTAGACCTTTGCAGTTGATACATATGGATTTATTTGGTCCTAGTAGAGTCGCTAGTCTTGGCGGTAAGCTCTACGCTTTTGTTATTGTTGATGATTTCTCTCGCTTTACTTGGGTTTACTTTTTATCAAACAAAAGCGATGCTATTTTTGAATTTCAGATATTTTACAAAAAGGTACAAAACGAAAAAGACTTCATGATTACTCGTATCCGAAGTGATCATGGTGGCGAATTCGTAAATTCTGATTTCAAAAAGTTTTGTGATGATAGTGGGTATTACCACAAATTTTTTTGTCCTAGAACTCTCCAACAGAATGGTATTGTGGAGCGGAAGAATCGTACTCTAAGCGAAATGGCTAGAGTCATGCTGAATCAGCATAATCTTCCTAAGTATTTTTGGACATAAGCTGTTAGCACAGCCTATCATGTTTTAAATAGGGTGTTAATTCGACCTATCTCGAAGAAAACACCATATGAACTTTGGTTTGGAAGGATTCCAAACATTTCTTATTTCAAAGTTTTTGGATGTCGCTGTTTTATCCTGAACACCAAGGATAACTTGGGAAAGTTCGACTCTAAAGCAGATGAAGGGATATTTCTCGGATATGCTGCTAAGAGTAAGGGATATAGAATTTTCAATAAAAAATCTATGATTGTTGAAGAATCAATTAACGTTACTTTTGATGAGCTCAATAATCACAGATCTAGCGACAGTGATGATGAAGATATACAAGCAAAAACTGAGAAGAGTCCTGTGGAAGATCTGACTCAAAATTTTGATTCATTAAAGTTCTTACCAGATCATCCAGAGACACTCATCATAGGTGATGTATCAAAAGGTATAAGTACACGCTCCTCTCTTAGGGATTCTAAAATAGCAGCAAATGTAGCTTTTATTTCTCAAATAGAACCAAAGAATATAGAAGATGCCTTTTCTGATGAGTTTTGGATTGATGCCATGCAAGAGGAACTAAATCAGTTTGAGAGAAACCAAGTTTGGGAACTCGTTCCTAAACCTATTGGTCAATCAATAATTGGTACCAAATGGGTGTTCCGAAATAAACTTAGTGAAGATGGACAAGTTCTACGCAACAAAGCACGTCTAGTGGCACAAGGTTATAATCAAGAAGAAGGTATTGATTATGACGAGACATATGCTCCTGTTGCTAGACTAGAAGCCATCCGCATGTTTTGTTCATTTGCATGTTTTAATGATTTTAAATTATTTCAAATGGACGTGAAAAGTGCATTTTTGAACGAATTTTTAAAAGAGGAAGTTTTTGTGAAAAAAACCCCTGGTTTTGAAGATTTTCAAAAACCTGATCACGTCTTCAAGCTTAAGAAAGTACTCAATGGACTCAAACAGACACCTCGTGCTTGGTATGAACGCCTAAGTGCCTTCTTACTTGATAATGGTTTTTCAAAAGGAAGAGTTGATACAACTTTGTTTATCAAATCTTTAAATGATGACATTCTTCTTGTGCAAATATATGTAGATGACATTATATTCGGTTCTACTAATGAAAAACTTTGTCAAGATTTTGCTAAGTGTATGCAGAGTGAATTTGAGATGAGTATGATGGGAGAGCTAAACTTCTTCCTAGGACTTCAGATTAAACAACACTCAAAGGAAACATTCATCAACCAAGCTAAGTATACGAAGGACATACTGAAAAGTACGACTTCGATAATGTAAAGCCAATCGGAACTCCAATGGCTACATCCACAAAGCTTGATTCTAATGAAAGTGACAAACCTGTCGACCAGCGTAAGTATCGAGGTATGATTGGTAGCTTATTATATTTAACTGCTAGTCGTCCTGATATTATGTTCAGTGTTTGCATCTGTACACGATACCAGGCAAATCCTAAGGAATAACACCTAAATGCCGTTAAGCGTATCTTCCGATACCTTAAAGGAACTTCTACAGTCGGCTTGTGGTATCCTAAAACCAAATCCTTTGACCTAATAGGTTACTCGGATGCGGATTTTGCAGGATGCAAAGTAGACCGTAAAAGTACCAGCGGTACGTATCATTTCCTAGGAAAGGCCTTAGTCTCTTGGTTTAGCAAGAAGCAAAATTCCGTAGCATTATCAACTACTGAGGCTGAGTATATCGCCGCATGACATTGCTGTGCTCAAATTTTTTAGATGAAGCAAACCCTAGAAGACTACAATCTACACTACACTAAGATTCCCATTTATTGTGATAACACTAGCACTATTAATCTGACTAAAAATCCTGTATGTCACTCACGCACAAAACACATTGAGATACGTCATCACTTTTTACGTGATCATCAACAACACGGGGATATCTGCTTAGAGTTTATTTACACAGATCATCAACTAGCAGACATTTTCACAAAACTACTGGCGGAAGACCATTTTAACATAATGAGGCGAGAGCTCGGTATACTTGAATTTTCAGATTCATAGTGTAGTATGGTAATTTAAATTTAATTTTATGACTCGAAACTTCGTAATTTATTTAACGAAAATTATTTTTTGGTACAAGCCTACAAAGGGTCTGTCTGTCACCACGACTACGGTCGAAGCGAAGCGGTATTTAAGAGTTCCCCGGTGAACCTCCGTTAGCTGGAACAATACCCCTACAGCTAACCCAAAAATAATAAACGTTATTAAATGTAGAAGTCAAAAGTCATAAAGTTACAGTTTAAAATACCAAAACTGCATTTATTACCTCGGAAATACAAGTAGCCGAACTCGGACCGAACTCTGACATAGTTCGGACCGAATTCGGGCCGAGTTCGGTCGGCGCTGTTTAGCTTCCAGAACCGAACAGCCGGCCCTAGCCCTTTATAAACCCCTCATCTCTTCATCTTTTTCACACAACTATTTCGTGAAAAACATTCTACTACTCCCAAAACCTCTTCCTCATCCTTCCTTTCAAGCTTTCAAGGAATTCTAGGGGGCTAATCTACTTCATCTTCTTCCTTCTCTTCCAAGGTACTTCAATTTCCTTTTCTTTTCATCTATGGCTCCCAAGCGTCAGAGAAGACAGGTTGATCCCTCACAAGCAGGGTCTTCCTCATCCGACTATGTCCCTACTAGTCTTTTTAGTCCAGCTAGACCATTAGGTTCAGATGATTTTGATTCTGGTTTATTTCCTGATAAGGAATTCTCTGACCTATGGTTTGATTCATTCTCTGGTCGTAAAATATGTGCTGGAGCTTATGTTAACTTTACTATTTTTTCTGAGTACGCTCCCACATTTGACCATCTCGGCGATCGTGACTTCTTCGAAGTAGCCGAGAACATCTACGACAACGATGTCCATATGTTTTACTGCAACTTGCAAGAAAAATCAAACGGAAACTTCTATTCTTGCGTTGCTGGACAAGAATTGGAGTTCAGCGCCACTGACATCAGCGAATACTTTCATGTTCTTGATGTGGGTGAAGCTCTTGTGGATATCCATCATATCCAATTTCCAGAAGATGTCACTCTCAACTCTTTCAAAGAACTGCTTTGCCATCCACGACCTGTTCCTAGAAGAGTTTTTTCAAAAGATCTTAACCAAAACTTCTATGAACTCCATCGTTTTATTTTCTCTGTTCTCCTTCCAAAGAAAGGATCATCTGATGAGATCACTTTCTTAGAGCTGTCTGCTATGTATCATATCCATTTTGGCATTCCTTTTTCTATCCCCAAGACCATGATGGCCTGGATGCTGAGCTGCAGAAATGCAGAACGCAACCTGGTCTATCCTATGCACTTAGCCTCCATCTTTCGCAGGTTTGACATTGATCTTCAAACCTGTGCCTACTCCTCCACAGCCGTAGAGCTCAGCAGATCTCGTTGATACCCTACTCCATCTCTGCCTCCTGGAGCTCAGCCTGCTCCAGATGCTGATGCTGAGGCTCCTCCTCCTGATGCTGCTACAGCTCATGCTCCAGCCCCTGCTCCGGGTTTTGACCCAGGATTTTATCAGCGGTTTGATGACTTTGTTGCTCTCTCTGCGCAACGTCATCAGAGCTACCTCGACTCGGAGTTCCGCCACATCTACCAGGCTCAGGTGTTGCGGAATGGCATTGCTGATATCCACTGGAGTCTCTCACAGGACCCATCACATCCAGTGACTATCCTTCCTCACCCAGGCTTCCCAGGACCCAGGTTCGGAGATGAGGCGACTTTCCCTTACTTCGATCCTACTGCTGCTTACTTTCCTCCGGATGCTCCTGGCGGTGACGACCCCAATATGTGATGCGGACTTAGCTGGTGGATAGTGGATAGGATGTTAGCTGATGATCTATCTTATGATGTAGTTTTTTTTGTTATGTCTAAACTTTTCAGTTAGACATGTTTAGCACTTTATGATTGTATCTTTTTCCTTTCAGTGAGACATTATTATGCATGATATTCTAGTTTATTTCAGTACTAGTTATCTTTTTATGCACTTTGTGTTATTTGGTTATCTCTTTAGCTTCACTTTGTCTGTTTGTTGAAAATTGTTGGCTTCACACATTACGGGAGAGTCAAAGCCATTTTTATATTGACAAAGGGGGAGACAGAGTACATACCAAAAATCACCAAAAATCAAATCAGAGAAAGCGTACAATCCAAAACAAAACTATTTTTTTTGTTCAGGTACATTTTATTTGTTCTATTTTTTTGATATATTTTGGTATAGACTCAAGTTTGTCAATTATCAAAATGGAAGAGATTGTTGGCCCATTCCATGGTCACACCCGATTGTAATAATCGACATGAACTTAAGTCAATACACAAAATATACGAACTGCTGTTAATCATTTCAGGACATGTGAAATCAATATCAACGAGCGTCGTACTGCATCATCAAGCATATAAATTATCAATCTGAAGATTACTTTCATTGGGATCCAGCCCGAGTCATTTTACAATTTATTATGTATTTTATCTTTATTGAGTCTAGGATTTAAATTGTAAGATCGACTAGGTAATACTGGCTTAGGTTAATCTCAATCCACATTTCTAAAAAGCCTACATATTTCTATTTCATTTTTACCAAAAGTTCAAAATCATTTTTGCAACAGAATTTGACAAATATTTCGAAATTCTCCTAGACAGAACTCAAACCGAGTTCGGCCCGAGTTTGGCCCGAACTCTGCCCGAGTTCGGTCTGTTTGAATTCAAATATCCGTTGCCTCCAAATCTGCATGCAACGTACATATGCGAAATCTTTGCATCAGAACTCTGCCCGAGTTCGGTCTCAGAAAACACCTATAAATAGGAGAGAGTTTTTCATTTCAAATCACTCATTTCATTCTTCATCTTCTCTTCTCTATTCAATAAGTGTTTTCACCCGATCAAAAGCTTTCAAATCACACCTATACTCCTCTTAGCCAAAAGCCAGTAATATCTACTTCGATCTAGAGTCTTTTGGTGTTCAAGAGTTGTAAAGAGGTTATTCAAAGTACAGCAATTATCTTTGTTGTGGAGCCGATCGTGCGCTCGTCACCAAGCATCGTGTTGTGAAGTTGGTCGTGCACTTGTCACCAAGCACGGTGTTGTAAGAGACTGCAAGCTCTCAATTAGCTTGTGCGTTAGTGGATTAACATCGAGCAAGAGTACTCGAGACTGGATTAATCCTCTCAGAGGGATACCAGTATACATCGCTGTGTCACTAAGTTTGATCTCTCTATCTCTTGCTTTATATTTACTGTCTCTTATTTACTGCCGTAGTTTAAAATTTAAATTGGTGATTATTTTCCGCTGCACTCGCACTCACTCTATTCACCCCCCTCTAGAGGTGCTCAACGGTCCTACAAGTTAGCCTCACCTTGCTTTTTTTGTTTAGGTTTTTTCTTGCAATCCCTCCTCCAGTGGTCTTTATTGCTACAGTTGAAACAAGTCTCAGGTTCTTTGGACTTGGGCTTGAACTGAGCCGACTTCACTTTCGGATGGTGAAGTCTTTCTTCTTATGGTAAAGGGCCTTCTGCTTCCCTTTAGAGTTTCCTCCTTGCACCATGTTGGCCTTGGCCATCTGCTTGGACAATGTGTCCACTTTGAGTTGAGCCCTCAACTCGTCTTCAACATGTATCCAGTGCAAGAGGAGTTCTACATCCACTTCCATCTTCTTGCGGTGCATGTCCGCGATGAAATTGCTACATCCAGGTGAGAGCTTGGCGACAATACCCCTGACGATAAAGGCGTCGACCAAGGGCATGCCGTCATCCGCCAGTTTCTGACGTAACTTGAGGAACTCCTTGACTTGAGGCAACATGGTCTTGTCGTCCTCAAATCGCATCCTCCAGACCTTTTCGGTCACGTAGATCTTGTTTCTGTTTTCATCTGCCTTATAGAGATTCTCTACAGGCTCCCAGACGTCTTTTTCATTGACCGTCTTGTTGTAAGACTCTACCAGAGAGTCCTCCATAGAGTTCAAGATAAGCAACTTGCAGAGGTTGTTATCTCTCCTCCACTTCGACTGCAAAGCAGTGGCTTCAGCAACTCTTCGAACATTTTCACCTTCTGGAATCAAAGGCTCAGGATCTGTCAACACGTAGTCGACGCTCATGAGTTGAAGATTAAGGCTGAGCTTTCTCTTCCAGACGTTGTAATGCTCCCCGTCAAATTTCTCAAGTTTGTTAAAACTTGTGTCGAAAAGGTTTGTACGGTTGTTCTCCATCAGATCTGAATCTTGTTTTGAGATTGTTATTCCTGAAACAGATCTTAGATGGAAGAACGTGTGGACAGAGTGATTCTCAGGAACGAATTCCCGTCACACACTCTGTATATGAGGACTTCGAGAATTGTTTCTGAAGAAGATCATGAAGTCTCTGTCTCGAAGACGGAGGAAGAAAAAGACGCAACTCTGCTGGGGAGATGAAGATCATCGTTGCTCAAAGCAAGATTCGTCCTGCGATCTGCTCCCAGGAACCAGTAAGTTCGAAGAACTTCTGGAACGCTCGCTGTCACCTCCTGACTGAACTCGCTGAACACTTTGGACTCCAATGGCAGCGGCCTCTCTTCTCTCTTCGTCTCTTTATTTCTGAGTAAGTCGTTAATGAAGGCACGAAGAGAGTATTTATAGAGTTGGCCTGAAACCCTAACTCTAATCATGGCTATACACTGATTGCGAAAAGATAGGAACGAATCATGGAAAGATTTAACTGAATCAAATTCAAATCCCACAAAAATCGGATCTGAAATTTGAATCAATCTTTCCATAACTATCCGAATCTTCCAATCAATGCCAACAGCGGCACTGGCGCGCGGACGCACAGCAGCGCGCGCAAAAGCGCCGCAGCACAAGCGCGCCATGCACCGATGTTGACGTGCAAAGTGCGCCAACAAAGCGTCATTTTGCGCCCTTGAGCCCGAGTCCGAGTCCGAGTCACTAAGTCCCTTCGGGGCTTAGCTCCATAGGGAATAATATCATGAGCATGACAAAAAGTATAAATGCTTCTTTGTGGAGTTAGTCTTCTTTCCATTAGAAAAATACCCCCACATGCACCCATGTGCCTCTCCACACCTCATGTGCATCTCTCTCATTTATATAGAGATACAATCCATTTGATGTAGGCAATGTGGGACTATCTTTCTAGTCACCAAGACAAAACACCAACATTACTTGACAATTGTAGGGCAGCGGTTATGATGTGTTTTCAGGAAAAATGATTATCGTTGTTTTATTATGATCTTTTTAGCGACAGTGAATTATGCTGCTCTATTTATTTGTCAACAGTATTCCAAGCAAGTCCCAGAAAGCAAGAATAATTGTATATAGCTTGGAGCTAGCCCTTTAGTTGGCTCAGTACCAAAACAACAATAATAGCAAACATGCTACGACTATATAAAGTACCCGTGCTCGAAGTGCGGGACCGGTGATATCGACCACAACTCTTCCTTCGACCATGCTAAGGAACCAGTAACCCTTTTTTCATCCTCTTACAACATATGTAATGATATAACCATCTCATGTAATCCAAAAGATAAAAAGAAAAGAAAAAGAAAAAGTATTCCTTTTTCTTTTTTCTTCTTTCCCATTACTCCAAACAATAGAAAATAAATAAATAAATAAATAAGCGGTGGAACCCTAAGATTTACGCCATCCACCTATGTTCTTTCCTAATCAAAGCTCGACCAAAGTGTAGCTTCTCGTTAATACCAAATTGTACAATTGCCCAATTGAACAGAGCAGTAAATGCTACTTAAATGTTTCTTCCACCTAAATAAGAAGCCATTATTGTGTGCTCTCCAAAACAAGATTTTATTCTGTTCCTTTTATTAGCGATGTTCTGATAAAAAACTTATGGTGCGTTTGATTGCAAGGTGGAAAATACGTGAAAAAGAAATTAATTTCATGGAATAATTTTTCTAGGAAAATTATTCCATGAAATTTTAAAAAAAATTTATGGAAAACTTAATTTGGGTGTTTGATTGCCATTATTTTCCACGAAAAATAGTTATTTTCCATAGAAAATGATATTTTCCTATGCGTTAGACAAGTTTCATTTTCCACCATTTTAGATGAAAATATGGAAAATGATAGTTTTTTGGAAAATAATTCCATGAAAAATATAAGCTATCAAACACTACAATTGGTGGAAAATTTATGATGGAAATATTTTCCATGGAAAAAAAACCCAATCAAACACAGCCCGATGGAAATATTTTCCCCCGTAAAAAAGTTCATTTTTCTTTCCTTGAACAATTTCGGAAGAATTCAACAAGATAAAAGTGGTGGTACTACTAACTTGTTATTGAGGAGATTCTTGACAGCGACTACGGAACGATCGGGAAGAACCGCTCGAAAGACGACTCCATAGCCTCCTTCTCCGACCACGTTCCTGGCGTCGAAACAATTGGTGGCTCCCTCCAGCTCCCTCAGACTGTACCAGCGGCCCCACCCGATGTTTCCCGCCATAACCGACGAGCATCCCGGGTTCCCATCACCGCCGGAGGTGGTCTTACTCTCCTCCTCCTCCGCGGACGACGCCGAAACCTCCTTTCCCCTGCCGATCTCGACGATCTCCTTGGTGGAGGCGGGGATGATTGCGCCGGATGCGTGCTTCACCCGCATTTCACTCCTGCGGCGCCAGCGGAGGAGCAGGAAGAGGAGGAGGAGCGAGAGGGAGGTGACCAGAACCGCGGCCCCGATAAGGACGAGGACGTAGAGGCTGAGTCCGAGCACCGCGGTCTTGACGGTGAGCGCACCGCCGGCGCCAGAGCCCATTTTCTCTGACGAAAATTATGGTTTTTTGTTTGGTGTAGGAGAGCTATCTAGAGAGAGAGAGAGACGAGTGCGAAAGCATTCGGAAGAGAGAACAGAGGAGCTGAGGAAGAAGCCTTTGTTTTCTTTTGTCATTGTTGTACCATTTTTTCAAAATTTTGCGAACTGAAGAAATGGGCCTGTGCTTTGGGACTATTACTTGTCTGCCAGTGGGGTGATCACGATAATTATGTCATTGCTGTGCGCGGAATTGACTGGAATGCCCTTAATGTTTGTCGGTGTTGGTAATCAGGTTGGCCGCTAGGAATGAAAGAAAGTATTGGATTAAAGAGCAAAATTACTTTCCATTTGCTTTAATTGGAATCGTCTTTAATATCATATTTGTTTTTGTAAAATAATTGAGGAATGAAGTCTCGTTCTCAGGCTGTGAACGATCACTTTCTTATGGATTTACTTACCCCGACTTGGTAGGTTCGCAATTAAATTCCCTCAAGGATACAACAAAATCCATAATAAAGTAATTTCGAAGAACTTCCTATAAATTCTCTTTGAAACGGGACTTTGGTGGCGGCAAGTGTCATTTTACTAGAACTAGAATACTGAAAAAATAAGGACGGACGTAGGCCATCTACGTCATATGCAGGACCGACTTTGACTCAGAACAATTGTCTAGGACCCACAGACCAGAAAGGTCTAGATAAATCAGTTTAAACATAAATATAATAATAATTTTGTATCTAAAATAGAACTAGTATGTACCATGTACCTCTTGTAATATTAAATAATTGTGGTGTTGTGGTTATTATGTTAGACTTACATTCTAACGGTCTTTAGTTCAATTTTTAGTGGTAACAATTTTCTGTAGTTTACTTTTATTTTAATTTTTTTAATATTTTTTACATTATGTACGAGGGGCCATTTTGAAAGTTCGACTCGGGCCCCTATGAGCTCAGGGTCGGCCATGGTCATAAGAAGTACTCTAGTACCATGTATAGCGGCTATGACTGTTTAAAGACAAGTAGGGGACTAGTCTATCAAGCTACTAACGTCATCCTAGAGTCTGACAAATCATATATATATATATATATATATATATATATATATATATATATATATATATATATATATATATATATATATATATATAAATAATTATTTTTTTTTTGTATATATATATATATATATATATATATATATATATATATATATATATATATATATATATATATATATATATATATATAATAATAATAATAATATTATTATTATTTTTTTTTTTTTTTTATATAATATTATAATAATAATATTTTATTTTATTTTTTTATGTAATATTATATAATAATAATAATATTATATAAGGACAATCATATATATATAATAATAATAATAATAATAATATTATTATTATTATTATTATTATTATTATTATTATATATATATATATATATATATATATATATATATATATATATATATATAGCCGCTATACATACTCTAGTCATAGCCGCTATAACTCTAGTATACATAATATATATACTCTAGTACCATGTATAGCGGCTATGACTCTAGTATATGTTAGCCCAATGATTACATCATATTTTTGAATATGGCTAATCAATTAAGTTTACCATAATGACATCACTAATACTCATGTAATCACTATCATGTTGCTACTTAACCTTAGCATTGTCCTAATATTAGCATTGTCCTAAATATTTTATATCATATTGCTATGCTTGTATCATATTGGTTTGTTTGTCTAACATGTATTTGTAGACATGCTGTAAGCATAATCAAACATGATTAAACCAGGACATATGCAATAGAGAATTATTGATGGGCCAAAGACGGCATAGTACAAGAATATTTCTCTGAACCGCCCAACGACCTATCCGGGACCTCGCATCGGGGGTTCCGCTGCCCGGTCAGCGGACAGGGGTCGAGGGGGCAGCGCCTCCCGTCAGGGGTTCGGGGGCGAAGCCCCCGAAAGGTATTCAGATTGCTGTCAAGAAAAAATGCGTCTTCAATGTCAGGAAAAAGACGTCATCAAAAGGGCTATTGGTTTTCATATTTATTCTGTATTTTTCCTTTTATTGAGTCTAGAAAAAAATGTGAGATTGATCGGATCGGTACTGGCTTAGGTTTTTCTCAGTCCACAAACAAAAATAAGCCTACCTACGTATCCCAAAAATCCACAATTCGAAAAAGCCCAAAACCTATGCAAATTTGGTTTATTCCTTACTGTTCTGTACCAGCAGAACTCTGACAGAACTCTGACCGAGTTCGGCCCGAGTTCGGTCTGTTTAAATTCAAATTTTAGTTCCCACCAAATCTGCATCCAACGTTCGTATGCGAAATCCTAGCATCCGAACTCTGCCCGAGTTCGGTTCCCCAAAAACACTATAAATAGAGTTGAGATTACCATTCATCTCAATCAATCCAATTTCATCTCTTCTCTTCTCTATCTAAAGTGTTCTGAGCTTTTACTTTCATATCTAAGCCTTTACGACTCTTAGCCAAGCCAGTACAGTTTCTGTTTAATCTAGAGTTTGGTGTTGAAGAGTTGTATCGAAGGTTGTATTCAGAAAACGTTCCAGTTTTCCAATTGCCTTCTGGAGTCGGTCGTGCGCTCGTCACCAAGCATGGTGTTGTGAAGTCGGTCGTGCACTTGTCGCCAAGCACGGTGTTGTAAGAGTTGCAAGCGCTCAGTTAAAGCTTGTGTCATAGTATATTAACATCGAGCAAGAGTACTCGAGACTGGATTAGTCCTCTCAGAGGGATACCAGTATACATCGCTGTGTCACTGAGTTTGAATTCTTGACTCTTACTTTACCGTATTTTATTTACCGTCTTTTATATGCCATAATATATAATTGCTTAATATTTTTAATTGGTGATTATTTTCTGCTGCACACGCACACACTCTATTCACCCCCCCCTCTAGAGGTGCTCAACGGTCCTACAGTATATATATATATATATATATATATATATATATATATATATATATATATATATATATATATATCAATCCACACAAGCAAATAAATAGCAAGAGTAATCACATATGAAAAGTTGTAAGGCGTCTCGAAAACTTGACATACATGATCATGAAGCTAGTATAAAAAATATAATACTTACAGAGTGTCAAATACAATACATGACAATATAACTAGCGAACATCTAGAATATACAATCACACCATCAAAGGACGGTAGGAACAAGCTACCGAATGCAAGGGCTAAATACTTGTCCTAAGCTAAACGCCACAACTGAAATACAAAATATTCGAGTAGAAGATAAGAAAATAATCCACTCCTGGTCCGGTGTCGTAGTCCTCCGAGTATGATCATCCATAGAAGAACTAGTGGATCCTCATGCACTACTAATAGACATGGCCATGCAAAACCAGTGGGGTCAACCCTAATAGCACCACAAGGAAGGCTCAAAGAGGGAGACAAAAAATCAATATAAAAAGTAAAAGAATAGCATGAAATCACAATCAATAAAATAATATATAAGGGCATGAGTCTTAGTCTAATATCTATAATCTATCTTCGATCAATAGTCCACCCCTACACCAAAGAAGGACAAGAGGTGAACTACTAGGCCGAAACATTATAAGTTTCCAAGACTACTGGCTGGCATAATAGTATAATCACCAATGATTTAATAGGACGATCAATCAGTTCCTACGGCTTGCTATGTATATTAGTATTTGGATTATCCCAGGAATTATGTTACTCCTCGTTCATAGTGTACATTGTATGTATTGTGTTCATGTATCATGTATCATAGTGTTCTTGCATCCTATCTTGATACAGTATCTTGCACAAGTTGCTTATACCTGTATCCATGAGGGTATTATATATTTCTTGATGTTATTGGTTTTTTGTAGTTTTTTCTCGTACCTGACCATGGAATAAAGTAGTATCACATCTCGGAGTAGTGTACCACCCCTTGTCCATGTTTGGTTGTACGTGTGGTTCATTGCTTCGATAATGAAATGTTGATATATACTATGATACATGTTTCGTTTATATTTCGTAATCATTAGAGCATGAATTGATAAATGATTAATTGACTTATGCAACTGTATTGTAGTTATTGGCTTTCATAATAAGATTATAATGAGTGGGACAGTCCTAAACCAGTAGAATACCCAATGGCATTGCCATAGATAGGAGATAGGACCGGTACATAAAACAAAATATCTAGAAATTCTTGAAATTAAGAATTGAGCTCAGACTAGTATACCATCGGCACATTGGTCCATACCGACGATATACATTCTAGGAGTAGAACTGTCTAGTCAGCCTCTTGACTAAGCTCATTCTTTTACCCATTGGATATTTGGTTTTGTTTGTGTAGCTAAGATTAGAAGTGTGGGCCATGGATTGGTGATATGGCATGATCAATGACCAAGATTAAATCCCCTTGCATACAAAACCCCCTCCATTTTCTATTTCCTCTTTTTTTCTTCTCCTTCATCATTTATCCTTTCCAAGTTCTTGTCATGCTCCAGTTCTGTAGTTCATCCTCGCTTTTATCTCTATAGAACAGATCGTCCTTGCTTGAGCGTGATACCTTGCAAGCCTAAGTTGCGCTTGTACTAGGCTAGAACTTACACAACAACAAAATAGACTAAACAAAACAATAACACAATGAAACTTTAAATGCAGAAAACCAAAGTGTAACATAGATAAGAAATAGAATAACTTCCTTTATTGATGGTTCGAAACATAATTACAAAGTACTTTTTCTTGCGACTTAAAATATCATAGTTGTCTTACATCTTTTCTTTTGGAACTTTTGAAAATAGCTACAATGCACATAAATCATATCCCTTTACTAAAATGAAAGATAAAGGCACCTTCAAATGAAATTACTAAAGTTGAAATAAAAAGCTTCGAGGCGATCGAGCAAAGCTCCACTGGATTGGAAAAGCTTCTAGCACCTCTGATTATCCTCCTGTCTCTTGCTATCTGAAATGTTATCCACAAACTTTGGTCAGTACATAACACTCACTGGTGAGCGGTCGTGACCGATCTCACCTAAATCAATACTAAGTAAACATGTGAAGCTAGCAGCTAATTATTAATTGATCTTTCCACTTGTCTAGGTTCTTTTTAAACAATTCATAAAAATAAACATAAACAGTAAAATATCACTTATACAGTGATTCTTACCCACGGTCGTCGATCCATCTATGCACAATACAAGGATTAGCACAATTTGCATATATGAATAAAACTTATGTTCCGTCTTTACATTCAGTGTTAGGCTCGCAATAATCTTAACATATGCATGCATCCTAACTATAAGTTGGCCCATGGGTGACTTCCCATGATAGCAGTTAGGATGTACAAGTCCATCTAACTAATAGACTAATACCTCCTGATCGCGAGGACTTCTAGCCTAAGGTGTCTTGTTCCCTCCTAGGCCGAACGATTCCAGTGCCCTAGGAACCGGTCGAGAGATTACATCCTCGTGCACAAGTTGTCCAGACCAATGCGAATGCATCTATCAGATAAAATACTACTATAGCATCCCTTCCCAAAAATTTTCAAATATTTTTATTATTTATTTAATTTAAATAGTGATTTTAGAATTTATAAATAATTAGATAGTTAATTATTACGGTAGATGATTTTAGCCATGGTTGAGATTTGGAGTACAAGGTAACTAGGAATCACGGCACGGATAGCTCAGTGACGTGCTTTGACTAGTGTTTAGTCATGGTAGGGAAAGGTCGAGCCATAGTGATGTCCTAACTAAGAAAACTAGGCCAAGTTGTGACATGACCATTATAAATAATTTAATTATTCATTATTATTGTTATTTGACGTTTAGGAGACCCGGTTGTACCAAACTAGTCAAACTGAACCCGAACTGAGCCCAAACCCATGTAGTGATGTGGGGCATCCAAGATGTCCATATAAACGTATTTTAAGCATATGCATTATTTTATATTTATTGTAGGATATACAAATGTTTTCTACAAATAAGTTGTGGTGAGTGCTATTAAGGTGGCACTTCTGGGATACTTGCATTGACTTGTGTCGACCATTTGGAGAAGGAGTATAGGAGGTTCATCCAAGTCTATACCCATTAACGATCCATCTTATTTTGTTATTACTAGTATTACTATTATTATTCTATTATCAATATTAATGGGGTTATCATTAAATAATTCTGTTTTATTATTATTGATTATTTGTGTGTGCGAATATATATATATATATATATATATATATATATATATATATATATATATATATATATATATATATATATATATAATATGTATAAGTGCATATATAAAATATAGGTGTATAAATATACATACGTATTAGAAAGAAAGAAAAAGAAATAAACAAACACCTAAAGTTTCCCTTGGCCCAGCCCACCTAAACAAACCAACCGAGCCCAAATCATAGGCCCACAAGGCCACAATAGCCATCCCATTCACCATTTTTTGAACCAGAGAGCAGATGGACTGAGCCCATTAGCCTAAGCCCCACACCCAGCCAGGCCTAGTTTCCCAAAACAGAGAACCCCCCATAGCCGAGCGGTTCTCCGTGGCTGAACCTTGCAGCCGAACAGGCCTGTTCGCGTGCGTACATCGCAGAGTCTATATGTAACATATTAATAAAAGATCGAGAGGGGGGAGTTCATCTAAAACCCTACCCCCTCATGAGCCGCCAACCACCTGGCGACCCTACTCCAGCCCTAGGCGATGTCGGCGCGGCCATAGGTCGGCCACGACAATACCACGCGCGCGCGCGCCGAAGCAGGGCAGCCGCAGCAATAGGTGCAGCAAACGTCGAGTTTTGGTGGCAGATTTCTCGATCGTTCAGCGATCGTTTTGCGTATCGTCTTCTCCGGTACGTTCGCAATATATAGGACTTTAAACCCCTTCAAGTAGAATGATTTGTAGTGCGTTAGTGTGACGTAGAAATCGAACCAAAGTTCGATAAAAATCCTGTACCGAAACAGGACATAAGCAGTCCAAACCTCCATGTTTGAAGATCGATTCTGATCGATCTAATGCCATAGTAGAAAATCTATTTTAAGAGACTTTTAGACAACATATAGGTCTTCATAATCCTTTTTGCGGAAATCGAAATCATCGACTGAACGTCGAGAAATCGAACTCCGAAGTTTTGGAAAAACCTGTTTTGAATAATAGAAAAATAGGAAAAACCCTTCCACACGACGTGCGTCCCGCCATTTCGGGCGACGTGGTCGCGAACTGAAGGCATCGAAAGCTGCGTAACGGCTCCGTGGTCGTGTGGGCTTTGGTGGAATTCAAATTGGTCGCGTGTGCGTGACGAATTTGATGCGTATCCGTCGAAATTTACCGTATCGTGCACTTTGCAAATTCTCCAATTACTTTGTGCACACTCGTCAGATCAAGACAAAACTTGTGCCAACAGGACCGTATCATTTTTCTGGTCCTGTATGCCAAGTTTGGTCCAATTCTGAGACCGTTGATAAAATCACCGTTTTGAGCGGCCCCACGGTTCCACTCAACGGGCGATTTTGTGCACGGCCCGCCGAAATTCAACTCTGGACATACGGTTGGGTTCGTATAAAAAACCGGATCTGTAGACATGTATTTTGATGACTTTAGAGACCGTTGACTCTGGCACGCTTTTCGGTACAAAGCGGGTCTAATGGCAGACATCATTTTTGCCCGAAACTACCGTTTTGCCCCTGTGTCCAGAATTGGACTTAAGGACAGGCAATCCTAGATAATTTGACTATTCTGAGAACGTTGGTAATGTTTATTTTGGCATCCAGAGACTTCTACATGTGTTGACTGATTGTGGCTCATTGAGTGGTATAGTGTTATTGGTTTCTCCAGCTAAGGACCTCAGGCAAGTGCACTTTCTGATTGCTTTTCAATTCATAATAGTCTTTTCATTTCATGTCTATACATATATCTTGCTGCTTGTTGACACGCTCGTCACACGGAGTAGTCGGAAGGAGAAATATCTTAGTAAATATGTGAACTACCCAGAACTTTTCCATGAGTCTATTCTTGCACGATAGCAGCTGCACACGACACGTACAGTAAGCCGTATTTACCCCTAGCCGTTCATATGTCGAAACAGATATTTCACACCACCTAGATAGATGTCTTTTATTAGTTTTTCCTTGTTTACTTCTCTATCGTGCTATGTCATCAGTTTTCTTACTAGCTTTCATATTCCATATGCTATTTTCATGTCTTGTTAATTCTATTATATTTTGCATTGCCATCGGTTTGTGTACTTGTTCCATTCTTGACTGGAAACCAACATTTTTCAGGTTAGCCGCGATCACTCTTAGCACTGGGGAAGACTTGGGTATGCTGAAGACAACCTAGAAATAGAAAGCAATTGTATCAATTTTATTAAATGTAACATCTTATATTTTCTTTTAATTGTAAATGTTGTAATAAATTTAGAAATATGAATTAGCAGTAGTGTTTATTTTGAGCATTTATTTCTTGCGGGCTTGACAGCGTTCTACCGCCGACTCTGCGGCGTAGGCTGGCTTAGACACGTCTCGTATCCGGAAAGCGGGTGCGGGTCGTGACAAGTTTTTGTGGTGGCCCATGCAGGTCGGTCTTCGCAAATTATGCGAACTCGCGGTAGTACCATATTAGTCGTACTACTGCGAGCCTGCGTCCAGAAATGCTCATTCACAATTAATTAAAATAAATTAGGAGAATAACTAGGACTAGGACACTACTAAATACCCCACTTTACCGACGGAAGTTTAGCGACGGACGGATTCCGTCGCTAATAGCGACCAGTTTCCGACATCTTAGCGACGGATTAGCGACAGACAACATAACATAATTTTTTCCAATTTTAAATGTAAAAATTTGTCGGGTTTTCGTCGCTAAGTCGACGAACGTTAGCGACGGATTCTTTTTCGTCGCTTATTCGTCGCAAATGTTGGCGGCAAAATCTTTAAAACATTGGCGGGAACTTTAGCGACTAACTGGCGACGGATATATCCGTCGGAAAACACCTTTTAATTGGCGACGGTTTAGCGACTAATTGACCATTGGGTAGTTAAGGTTATTAGATATGTCATGCAATTTAGATAGCCTGCTAGATACCTATAGGTACACTCTTACCTTTGATATGACGACATGATCCGATGTGGATATACCATTCACATAGGCTTACCTATAAGTAAAGCTTTGATCTTGATGAACTGTTTAACTTTCTTTTGCTTTATTATATATAACCTTATATCATAAGTTAGAATTGCCTGTTTAAAATTCTATTTTTGCTGTAAGGAATGGGTTTATAATTTCTAATTCTGCTTTTTATATACGAATCTCAAGGTAGATTGATTTAAAGTTTTCCCTCAGCTATTTGATATATATATATATATGAGGTAAATGTTAGGATGTTCATAATTTTCTTGTCGTCAGTTATTTCCCTCGGTCAACCTTTTACTTTAAGAAATGAGACATATAGGCAGATGTTACACTTTCTATCATAGTCAACTAGTTTGAAACTCTGGCAACTCCTTGAAGTCCTTAGGAATATAGTTAGAGTAATTTAACGACTGCGATGGTTAGACAGCAGTGCACTGTCGTCAATTATTTGAGAGTGGATAGTGTGGGTTCACTGCAGCCAGCAGCGCACTGGCGAAGCACAACCCATAGAAATAAAACCATTTTGAGAATCATAGGTTATAGAACATTGCTAAAACTATGTCGTAGTTGACCTCATAGATCTTAGATACCCTCGTATCAATATAGGTAGAGTGTCTGATAGCCTATCACATTTGAATCACGGAACCAAGGATTTATCTAGAATATAGAATTTAGAGTTCCATAACTCATTAGTCGACCAAGGCCTTATTGATAGAAAGATAATAGGTTGACTGTATTGGCAAGAACACCAGGTAAGGTTTTGACTTTTCCAAAACTCAAACTACTTGTGCCTCATTTCCAACATCTCTTCTACCTATATTTTGACTATCTTGACCAACGCTGCTATTACAGCCTAGTTTTGCAAGCTTACTCTTTTATTGAGCTTGATTCAAGACATATGTTTTCTGGGGACGCCCGTTAACATATTGTCTAATCAGAATCATTGTATTACGGTCTGATCAACCATGATGCAATTGGTTCACTTTCCATCTAATTATCCTACACGGATTAAGATGTAGATGCCTCTAGGATCTCATCCGCGATTGCTTAACAATTCCTCTTGAATTATATATTCATCTTTGAATCACATAATTGTATTCAGCGACATCTCTTGAACTCCTTATTGTTTTTGTCTTTCGCTGATTGGAAAGACGAGAAACTCGTAATTTATAGATAGACACAGAGTATTACCATGGCTATGATAGTTGTACATGTAAGTGTAGCTACCATCGGCCAGCCCTGTGACATGAACCTTGCCACCATATCCTAGCCTCTAAGGTGGGTAGACTGTAAGCCTTCTAAAATTTTGAATATACGAGGATTACCGAGTGATTAGAATAATTTTCATTAGGGTGATAATTAGTGCCCCATGGACTCCCACTTTCCATTTAGATCATTTTGTGTCCCCGGCCGTGTCATTAATATTCGGAGCACGAGGCCAGTTGTTACCTTCCAATAAATTTCACATGCAAGATCTAGAAGAGTCCACCTTCATCTAGGTATATCATGTCCCACTCAAACCCGTCCCCTTGCACTCTACTTTTACGATACGACTTTCAGGTAAAAAGGACTAGCTATAACCCTTACCATAATACCGGTAAAATTCTCGACTTCTATTAGAGCCTCAGCTTCGACTCAATCCCTTCGACCCAATATATGGTTGTGATCTACTCGAAGCCCACTATGCACATACCACTAGGGTGCCACCCAATTGAGGCCTCATGTGCTACTTAAACTCAAAAGTCACTGAAGGTGCATTTGGGGCTATAGACCTAGCTAACCAACCCGACTAGCAATTAGCTCAACCACTTGGAAGGAACCCTATTCTAGGGTACTCTAATCTAGTAGGAATAGTTCTATCATTGGGATCTTGTCTAGTCCATGTAGATTGAAACCCAATGTTCATCCAACCAACGACCGATGTCCAAATAAAGAACCCTGTAAGACCATAACCTTGATTTCCCAAATTTCGTTCTATTGTGGAACCTTGTTTAGAATTTTGGAAACAAAATTTCCGTATTGCATGGATTGTAAGACCCTCCAAGAAACGAGGAGTTCTTCAATTTAGCAAGTGACTAGACTAGAGTAGCCAATCTAACAAATAAGGCAGTGGTTCATAAACTTCCTTTCTATCTGTAACATTGGATATTCTCCACTGCTCTTGAAATTTCATAGTGCTCCCGATTATTCTGCCTTATCTCCTTGTCCTCCCTATTTCGGAGCGACGAATAATCATGCTTACTAGGGTTTACTAATATTCTTAGCTACTTGTATAAAATTGCTTGTTAAGTTTTTGGTTGCTTGATAGATACGAGAGGATTTTAGAAACCAGATGCCTAGATATCTGTTGGTAGAATTGTTAGCAGCTAGTTAGAAGATTATGAGATTTTAGGTTGAGGAGTAGTGTGACCAAAGGTGGGTAGAAGTCCTCGATGATTCGTAGTTACGAAATAGCAAGGAGAAAGATATAAATATTTCTGAGAAATTAAAATTCAAGGATATTGTGGTAATAGTGAATTTATTTATTTATTTTATTTATTATTTATTTATGTTTGAATTTTGCATGTTTACGAGTTAGAATTTCGAGGACGAAATTATTTTAAGGTGGTAGATTTGTAGCCTCCCTTTCCGAAAATTTTCAAAATATTTTTATTATTTATTTGATTTAAATAGTGATTTTAAATTTATAAATAATTATAGTTAATTATTATGGTAGATAATTTTAGCCATGGTTGAGATTTGGAGTACAAGGTGACTAGGAATCATGGCACGGATAGCTCAGTGGCGTGGTTTGACTAGTGTTTAGTCATGGTAGGGAAAGGCGCGAATAGTGATGTCCTAACTAAGAAAACCAGGCCAAGTTGTGACATGACCATTATAAATAATTTAATTATTCATTATTATTGTTATTTGACATTTAGGAGACCCGGTTGTACCAAACTAGTCAAATTGAACCCGAACTGAGCCCAAACCCATATAGTGATGTGGGGCATCCAAGATGTCCATGTAAACGTATTTTAAGCATATGCATTATTTTATATTTATTGTAGGATATACAAATGTTTTCTACAAATAAGTTGTGGTGCGTGCTATTAAGGTGGCACTTCTGGGATACTTGCATTGACTTGTGTCGACCATTTGGAGCAGGAGTATAGGAGGTTCATCCAAGTCTATACCCATTAACGATCCATCTTATTTTGTTATTACTATTATTATTCTATTATCAATATTAATGGGGTTATCATTAAATAACTGTTTTATTATTATTGATTATTTTGTGTGTGCGAATATATATATATATATATATATTATATAATATATAATATATATATATATATATATATATATATCTATATATATATAATATATGTATAAGTGCATATAAAATATAGGTGTATAAATATACATACGTATTAGAAGGAAAAAAGAAAAAATAACACCAAAGTTTCCCTTGGCCCAGCCCACCCAAACAAACCAACCGAGCCCAAATCATAGGCCCACAAGGCCACAATAGCCATACCATTCACCATTTTTCGAACCAGAGAGCAGGGACTGAGCCCATTAGCCTAAGCCCCACACCCAGCCATGCCTAGTTTCCCAAAACAGAGAACCCCCCATAGCCGAGCGGTTCTCCGTGGCTGAACCTTGCAGCCGAGCAGGCCTGTTTGTGCGCGTACATCGCAGAGTCTATATGTAACTATTAATAAGAGATCGAGAGGGGGGAGTTCATCTAAAACCCTACCCCCTCATAAGCCGCCAACCACCTGGCGACCCTACTCCAGCCCTAGGCGACGCCGGCGCGGCCAAGGTCGGCCACGACAACACCACGCATGCGCGTGCCGAAGCAGGCAGCCGCAGCAGTAGGTGCAGCAAACGTCGAGTTTTGGTGGCGGATTTCTCGATCGTTCAGCGATCGTTTTGCGTATCGTCTTCTCCGGTACGTTCGCAATATATAGGACTTTAAACCCCTTCAAGTAGAATGATTTGTAGTGCGTTATTGTGACGTAGAAATCGAACCAAAGTTCGATAAAAATCCTGTACCGAAACAGGACATAAGCAGTCCAAACCTCCATGTTTGAAGATCAATTCTGATCGATCTAATGCCATAGTAGAAAATCTATTTGAAGAGACTTTTAGACAACATATAGGTCTTCATAATCCTTTTTGCAGAAATTGAAATCATCGACTGAACGTCGAGAAATCGAACTCCGAAGTTTTGGAAAAACCTGTTTTGAATGATAGAAACATAGGAAAAACCCTTCCACACGATGTGCGTCCCGCCATTCCGGGCGAGTGGTCGTGAACCGAAGGCATCGAAAGCTGCGTAACGGCTTCGTGGTCGTGTGGGATTTGGCGGAATTCAAATTGGTCGTGTGTGCGCGACGAATTTGATGCGTATCCGTCGAAATTCACCGTATCGTACATTTTGTAAATTCTCCAATTACTTTGTGCACGCTCGTCAGATCAAGAGGAAAATTGCGCCAACAGGACCATATCATTTTTCTGGTCCTGTATGCCAAGTTTGGTCCAATTCTGAGACCGTTGATAAAATTACCGTTTTGCGGGCCCTACGGTTCCACTCAACGGGCGATTTTGTGCACGGCATGCCAAAATCCAACTCTGGACATCGGTTGGGTTCGTATCGAAAACCGGATCTGTAGACATGTAGTTTGATAACTTTAGAGACTGTTGACTCTGGCACGCTTTTCGGTGCAAAGCGGGTCCAACGACGGACATCGTTTTTGCCCGAAACTATCGTTTTGCCCCTGTGTCCAGAATTGGACTTAAGGACAGGCAATCCTAGCTAATTTGACTATTCTGAGAACGTTGGTAATATTTATTTCAGCATCCGAGACTTCTACATGTGTTGACTGATTGTGGCTCATTGAGTGGTATAGTGTTATTGGTTTCTCCAGCTAAGAACCTCAGGCAAGTGCACTTTCTGATTGCTTTTCGATTCATAGTAGTCTTTTCATTTCATGTCTATATATCTTGCTGCTTGTTGACACGATCGTCACACGAGTAGTCGGAAGGAGAAATATCTTAGTAAACATGTGAACTACCCAGAACTTTCCCATGAGTCTATTTTGCACGATAGCAGCTGCACACGACACGTGCAGTGAGCCGTACTTACCCTGTCATGACCCGCACCCTAGAGTTATGGCACGAGAACGTAACAACGCCCAGCCTACGCCGCAGTGTCGGGTAGAACGCTGTCCTAGGTCTCAATGCATCTAACAGTATAAGACCAAACAGTTTATACTTCCCGAATGGGGGTGACATAGCAGAATGTAAACTCAATCACATCTAAGGTAGAGCATAAAGGAAGATAGATAAAACATGAAATCGAAAAGAGATACAACAGATAGAAGTCTAAGTGTCTAAAATACAAACTCAGAATACATCTCAAACCCAATACAGTAATCCATAAATACAACTCAAGATGACTGAAAATAAACTATAAGCAAAAACCCTAGCTATCTATGCAACCTCTACTGTCTCCTCTAGGCTAGCAGACAACCTCCAGGCTATCTATAAAATTTATCAACAGGTCCAGTCAGGACAGGAGCGAGCACATTACATCTCAACAGTTCATAGCAGGTTAGAAAGTATAATCATGCAGTAAAGTAAGATACAAGTACTGAAAGAAGTGCAGTATGTAAACAGAGAGAAGCTGTAATAGAAATATCTACTATAATAGAGAACTAACATGTGGCTAGTGAGTCAGAGTACAATATAGACATGTAAATGGCATAGGAGATTCTGATGCTACACTATGGAAGAGATTCTGATACTACACTACTGGATAGTATTCACATGTATTTATACTCCCCCGTACCCCCAATCAACACAAGGATCCAGCCATGTTATGTTATATGATTCCATGCAGAAGCCCCCGTAGGGTGATACATGGATGCCCATAATGGGTGATTCTGGGGGTTACCCAACAGTGTAAGATTCCAGAAAGACTCTACGATCATAAGAGTATATGTCGTAAGTGATCAAAGAACCAATGAAGCATAGTGATACGCCATGTAAGTGAAACGCACAGAACATGTAGTACCCGATGCTCCCTAAGGATAACATCTCAAGAAGGGATCCATATAGTACCAATCCGTGTGACCAATGTGACAGTACAAGTAAAGTAATCTACTGCAGGAAATAATTCTAAGCAGGATATGAAATGATCAGAGAATGTACTCGCCTGATATCTGAATGTCCAAGGTAAAGATACTGTCCGAGGAGAGGTGTCTGGCTCCTAATTAGAACAGCACAAGTCACAACATGTCCAGAAGGGTAATATAAAGCACTACAATACATTCTACATGAGTCTAGGTCAAACTAGGCCAAAGTCAACCCTTGGTCAACTCTGGTCAACTGCACTAGTCAAACTAGGTCAAACTAGGTCATGTCCTAACCCAGTAAGTCTTACTAGGCCTAACCAAGACTATCCTAGCAAGCACACATCAATACAAGGCATACAAGCCAACATACGCCCAACTCTATATAGCATACAATTATTCAATACTCAAATAGGCAAGAATTCACATTGGATATACACTAGGTAATCTATTACTTTAAGCTATATATGTCTACACATATACACATGCATATATTGGTATTCAATATTAGGTCTATAATCATGGCATTTCAAATGGTTATATAAACTTATACATTACAACACAATATGCTAACATATATAATAAATACATAGCTAAGTTAACTGTATTAAATACATATTTAAGAGGCTATGTGTGTGTAGTGAACATGGCAAAGGGACAAGTGAGGGTTAAATGGGCATACATAGTGTATATATCAAAGAGTGTCAAAGTGTAAGTGAACAATGTGTCAAGTATGATAGTGTCAACATAGTGTAAGGGGGTACATGAGGTAATCTAGGATTTGTGTTAACATAGAACATTACATCTCATTAACTTGTATATTGCATACATTACATCTATTATTATTACATTCATGCTTGCATTCATTCATCATCATTTATTCTCTTGCACCACTATATGCACCATACATTACATAATATGAAACCTACATATTCATTACAAGCCATACTTATACATGCTTACATTAGATAGGATACTTACACCCTCATACATTATTTATTTAACCATTTACTCATGCTTGCATTCTCTATTTAATTACATAATGTAATATATTAACATGGGTTAAAATCAAATAGAACATTTATTATACACAAGGGTGCACAATGCATATGCCGAATAGTAACTCCGACTAATAATCAATACTGTACCATCTCAGCATGAATTAAAATTAGGATTAAAATATGTTATAGATCTATGTGAGCTTTCCGAAACTTTAAACGGATCGCGTTTTCGTTTCCGGAAACTCCCGAAATCGCGAAAACACGAGAACGCGTTTGTCTTTCGTACAGCTGACACTCAAATAATTCTCCAGAAAATTACAGAAAGAATTAGGCCTATTAATACATGTTTTTGGAAAGCTAACTTCAATACGCTTCTTTAAAAAAAATGGAGATTAAACCGAGCTTTGAGGTAGAAGTTATGACATTTCTAAGTTAGGGCTGAAATTAAAAACGTGGATAAAAATCATGACGGATTTGGATAGTTTGAGCCAAAAGAATACACAATAATATCCTAATATCCACAACAATAATAGCAATAATAATATGAGGAACCACACTCACAAACTTGATTATATAATCATCATGAACCATTTATTACATATAATAAATAGATATACTCTCATTACAGTATATATATATATATATATATATATATATATATATTATATATATATATCTATATATATATATATATATATTATTATATATATATAAATCTATATAGTAACATGAACACATCCACAACACAAAGGACACTCCTATGACCTCCAAATGGACACAAAATGGACACAAATGGAGATACAACCATGGGGATCATTCCTATGGGTTTAAAATAGACCTATATGCATGAGGAAATAAAAGGAGAAGGAATTTATACCTCCCGGTAGATCGAATCGAAGAAAAGCCTTCCCGGAGCGACACGACACGTAGAGATTCCAAAGGACATGAACGAGCTCCGAATCCTCCCAAACTTGGGTAGCTTCCTTTGGCTAGAATGGAGAAGGAAAGAAAAGATTTGGTGGTGAAATGGAAGGATTTGGTGGAGAAATTGCTAGGGATTGCTCTCTAGAAATTTGGTGAAGAACAGAGAGAGAGTGTGGATGAGAATAATGAAATGAACTTGAGTCTATCCTCTCCCAAAGTGGCTGGCCATATGGGGCTATTTGTCCTATTATGATAAGGTCTAAAATGCCCCCACTAACCTATTCTATGAGTATTAGGAAAGGGCTAATTGGTTGGGGCTAAATTAGTCATTCTAAAGTCCCTAATCACACTAACCTTATCCATAATAATTAGTCTAACCTCTAACTAAAATAATTCTATGATGTGGACTAAAATTAATATCATGTGGGCCATGCCTAACTAGTGTGTGGGTCCCACTAGAGTCAAACTACCCCGGGTCCCCGTTTCAAGTCGGATTGAGTGAAATTCGAATCCGACTCAATAACCCCAAAAAAATATCAAAATAATAAAAATATCAAAATAATTCAAAGAGGTCAAATGCAAAATATCCTCAGGCCAAAAATGACATTAAAATATCATAATCACATGGTTAGGCTCTAGGTCAAACAGTCTCTAGGGTTTCACTAGCAAAACGTCAAAACCACAAGTCATTGATTTAAATAATTTTAAAATAATTTAAAATCACCAAAAATCATATCATGAACTAAATATATTATTAAAATAATTATAAACATAAAATTTCAAAATTATCCTTATTTGGGAAACTGGGTGCTACAACTCTACCCACCTTAGAAAAATTTCGTCCTCGAAATTTAAGATCGATAGTACTCCTTCTAGAGCCTCTAACCTACCCAATATCTAAGGTAACACTTCCTAACACTGGAATAATAAACGAACATCTAAAAAGTGTCAATCTAGGAATACCTCCAATAACTGCTGCTGTACGGGCGGTAATGGAACTTCAATAAAATATGGACTGGAACCTATATCCAAGGGACGGACCTATTTTAAAGTGGTCTTAACTAAGGATGAAAAGGAACTGATCATAGGCTATAGGTATGCTCAAACTATTATCTTCCTATTAACCATCTATTAATACATTCTAATTACCATAGGAACGATGCATTACTAAGACATATAGGCCCCTATCTCTCATAACACATTTATACTCACCAAAAGACTAGTAATCCTATCAAGGCTGATCTATAATCTCTCCTAAATCTCCTAAGCTACATGTTTATAGACACATCCCCACATCAAGGACTAACCCATATATATTACAACTGATACTAATCGAGTGACGTTCCTATTTCCCAACAATCAAGGTCTAAATTTTTTATCTAAAACATGCAATTTGAAGGAATAGTATACAAGGTCAGGGCATACCGTAGCAGTTGGAAGTCTCACCTAGGTACACTAATCATTCTAGGTCAAAATAGTACTATGGTATCAACACACAAACAATCTAGGGTGCCCTAATTGGGAAAGTAAGGGAACAACAATCATCAAGGTTGTAGGGCTGTCTATCATCCTATATAAAAATTGGTCATTAACAAGCACTAAGAAATTATTAAAAGGTTACTATTCCATAAATGGCAAAAATTAAAAATTTAGGCACAACAAATCACAAATAGTTTTTTTGTCTTGACACGATCTAAGTTGATCAATTTCGGGATAAAACGAGATTTGGACAAGAAGGAAAATCAATGAAATCAAAGTATGAGCACGAGCATCCAATGATGGAGGTTCAGGTCATGATTAAATTTAATTCGACTGAGTACGAATACGAGGTTCATAGGCGATGAAAAGATTTCAAGGTGAATTGTCAAGGCTGTCGCGAATGAGACTCTAGGGTCAAGTAACTATGTCTCCATTCTCGTAGATTGATCATGAAAAAAAAAATGAACCAAAGTGCAATAGGTTGATCAGACCATCATGTACCGGTTCTGATTAGACAATATGTTAGTGGGTGGCCACCCAATAAAATATGTCATGACCAAGCTCGAAAATAGATAAGCTTGCAAAACTAAGGCTAATTTAGCAGCACAAGATATAAGGGTGGTAATGATGAAAGGAATTACATAGTCCAAGTTTCTTAACCAACGGGTCAAGTAAAGAATAAGGTACAAGGTTAAGTATCTAAGGAAACAAGCAGAACACCATCACATGTCGGGTCGAAAGAATTGAGTCAAGACTGGATTTCTAATTGAAATAAGAAGAAATTTAGTTATGGTAGAGGTTATAGTTAGCCAGTTGACCAGAAAATCATATCAAGAAAATAGAGTACAAGAGACGGATTTTAGTGGGACATGATATACCTACACGAAGATGAGCTCGTCTAGGTCTTGTATATAAGATTTGTTGGAGGGTAACAGCTAGTATTACATTCCGAATATCAAAGTCACGATAAGGAACGTCAAGGATCTCAATTAGAAAGTGGGAGTTCAAGAGGTGGTAATTAATGCACAAAAAATAATGAAGATCGAGTTAGTCATCTACTTCTGATCTCTTAAGTTCATCTGGTCATAACTTGCCAATCATATCTTTACCTCACCAGTCTCTATATGAAAATTTAACCTTTACTTAAACCCTTACCATGACTACCGTAGGCAATTTCCAATTTCCAAACATCACTCTTGAAGCACAACCCTCACATTTAGGAATCAACATTAACCATTTATTTAAATTTCCAAGTTCTTTCACCTTGTCTTAAATTTGACTCAAAACCTCTAAATCCCGTTATGAATTCCTTGAACTTGTTCAAATTGTTCTCCTCGTATTATTTAATTTAAATCTCTAGGCCTTACAAAACATATCTTTCATCATAAAATCAACTTCCATATTTTCTTCGACATACACCCTTAAATATTATTCTCCTAAAAATATTTCACAACAATCTCTAAACTTCCATAACTTTGTGCTCTCTATCTAGTCATTTCCTCGCAACATCTTGTTTATATCTTATTAAACACAATTAACTTCTCTTTTCCATTACTAACCTTTACATAGCCTCAGAGTAAAAGTTTTTCCCAGAATCAATAACCAAGATTTTCTAAGTTCTCAAAAGTAGGTTGACTCTGATATCCTCATTAGTTTTGAATACACCTATAAACTATCTCATAACCCCAAAATTTCTCTAAATGTAATTTTTCCAGATGGCAGTATACATCTCTTATTCTATTCGAGACCTTTACCACATTTCTATCTCAAGTTTTCATATGGAACACTCCACATTTGATTTCCTTTAGATCAACATAAAATAACCAGTTACGTCTTCTCTGAGCTACATAATTTACGTCACTTCCTTAACATTTCTCAGGTAAAATGATATGAAGATTCAAGAGTTGTCAAGGTATAGCTGACAGAATTATATACGAGACAGGAAATTGATATAATCAGGACAGGTATATAAGACAAGGAATGATGGTAGTAAAAATTGGCAGAAAAAGAATGAATAGAATCTGTTCTGCTTATCTATTTAAAAGAGGGACCCATTTTTTTTGAAACAAGAATTATAATACCAAATCCAAATAAGGCCTAGCAATCATTGGTTTATTGTATTAAGAAGAAATAAATTTTGTAAGAAGTTACACAAGGTTTATAAAATAGCTAAAGCTACATCCTAAGTAAACAATGAGAAACAAACAAAACAAAACAAAAAAACAATAATTCCTTTTTTTTTTGAATGACTGAAACAAAAGTAGCAAAACATGTTCGAAAACATTTAAGGTACAATCTGATAATCATATGCGTCTATCCAAAATCATGGTACTCTAAATCCTCGTCATACTAGTGAGCAAGGCTACGATAATCACAGAGTCCTTGACTTATGCACATACCTCTAGAATCATGGTATTTAACATTTTCGCGATGCCGCTAGCTTGGCTGCAAAACCTTAAATTTTCACATCCGAGAAATATATCCAAAATCAGACTATATATCCTCACCATGCTGGCTAATGTGACTATAGAAGATAAGATTTCCATAACTTAGATGACCTAGCCCATATAATTTTATCTTGCCAAAAATTAAATTAAATCAACAATGAATACAAAAAAAAATCAAATTTATCAACGAACATCAAATTCAGAAATGAACAAAATCCTTCAAATCATATAACTACAAACTCGGATGCTATAGCTAACATCAAGATTCAAATTTCAACAATCTTCATCAAAATCAATAAATACAAACTCAAATTCAATAATAATCTATCAAAATTAAATTCAATAGCAGAAAGTAAAGATAAATTAAATCAAGAAAAAAAAAGAGTTTTCAAATCGGAGTTAAACAAGATTCTCAAGGGTCGTCCCAGGAATCTCTCAAGGGATCCTAATTGGGATTGAGTATCTTCAAAAATATCCGAATCCTACTGCAGGCTGTAGTGGTACTCTAGTTCGAATACCACTACACAAACTCGACCTGCATGGGCCACCACTAAAAACGTGTCACGACCCGCACCCTAGAGTTAGGGCACGAGAACGTAACAACGCCCAGCCTACACTGCAGTGTCGGCGATAGAACGCTGTCCTAGGTCTCAATGCATCTAACAGTATAAGACTAAACAGTTTATACTCCCCGAATGGGGGGTGACATAGCAGAATGTAAACTCAATCACATCTAAGGTAGAGCATAAAGGAAGATAGATAAAACATGAAATCGAAAAAAGATACAACAGATAGAAGTCTAAGTGTCTAAGATACAAACTCAGAATACATCTCAAAACCCAAATACAGTAATCCATAAATACAACTCAAGATGACTGAAAATAAAACTATAAGCAAAAACCCTAGCTATATATGCAACCTCTACTGTCTCCTCTAGGCTAGCAGGCAACCTCCAGGCTATCTGTAAAATTTATCAACAGTCCAGTCAGGACAGGAGCGAGCACATTATATCTCAACAGTCATAGCAGGTTAGAAAATATAATCATGCAGTAAAGTAAGATACAAGTACTGAAAGAAGTGCAGTATGTAAACAGAGAGAGAAAGCTGTAATAGAAATATCTACTATAAATAGAGAACTAACATGTGGCTAGTGAGTCAGAGTACAATATAGACATGTAAATGGCATAGGAGATTCTGATACTACATACTTGGATAGTATTCACATGTCTATTTCTACTCCTCCGTACCCCCAATCAATCACAAGGATCCAGCCAGATTATGTTATATGATTCCATGCAGAAGCCCCCGTAGGGTGATACATGGATGCCCATAATGGGTGATTCTGGGGGTTACCCAACAGTGTAAGATTCCAGGAAGACTCTACGATCATAAGAGTATATGTCGTAAGTGATCAAAGAACCAATGAAGCATAGTGATACGCCATGTAAGTGAAACGCACAGAACATGTAGTACCCGATGCTCCCTAAGGATAACATCTCAAGAAGGGATCCATATAGTACCAATCTGTGTGACCAACGTGACAGTACAAGTAAAGTAATCTACTGCAGGAAATAATTCTAAGCAGAATATGAAATGATCAGAAAATGTACTCGCCTGATATCTGAATGTCCAAGGTAAAGATACTGTCCGAGGAGAGGTGTCTGGCTCCTAATTAGAACAACACAAGTCACAACATGTCCAGAAGGGTAATATAAAGCACTACAATGCATTTTACATGAGTCTAGGTCAAACTAGGCCAAGTCAACCCTTGGTCAACTCTGGTCAACTGCACTAGTCAAACTAGGTCAAATTAGGTCATGTCCTAACCCAGCAAGTCTTACTAGGCCTAACCAAGACTATCATAGCAAGCACACATCAATACAAGGCTATACAAGCCAACATACACCCAACTCTATATAGCATGCAATTATTCAATACTCAAATAGGTAAGAATTCACATTGGATATACACTAGATAATCTATTACTTTAAACTATATATGTCTACACATATGTACACATGCATATATTGGTATTCAACATTAGGTCTATAATCATGACATTTCAAATGGTTATATAAACTTATATATTACAACACAATATGCTAACATATATATAATATACATACATAGCTAAGTTAACTGTATTCATAAATACTTATTTAAGAGGCTATGTGTGTGTATGTGAACATGGCAAAGGGACAAGTGAGGGTTAAATGGGCATACATAGTGTATACATATCAAAGAGTGTCAAAGTGTAAGTGAACAATGTGTCAAGTGTGATAGTGTCAACATAGTGTAAGGGGGTACATGAGGTAATATATGATTTGTGTTAACATAGAATATTACATCTCATTAACTTGTATATTGCATATATTACATCTATTATTACATTACATTCATGCTTGCATTTATTCATCATTCATTTATTCTCTTGCACCACTATATGCACCATACATTACATAATATAGAACCTACATATTCATTACAAGCCATACTTATACATGCTTACATTAGATAGGATACTTAAACCTCATACATTATTTATTTAACCATTTACTCATTCTTGCATTCTCTATTTAATTACATAATATATATACATTAACATGGGTTAAAATCAAATAGAACATTATATTACACACAAGGGTGCACAAAATGCATATGCCGAATAGTAACTCCTACTAATAATCAATACTGTACCATCTCAGCATGAATTAAAATTTAGGATTAAAGTATGTTATAGATCTATGTGTTAGCTTTCCGAAACTTCGAACGGATCGCGTTTTTGTTTCCGGAAACTCCCGGAATCGCGAAAACACCGAGAACGCGTTTGTCTTTCGTACAGCTGACACTCAAATAATTCTCCAGAAAATTACAGAAAGAATTAGGCCTATTAATACATGTTTTTGGAAAGCTAACTTCAATACGCTTCTTTAAAAAAAACGAGAGATTAAACCGAGCTTTGAGCTAGAAGTTATGACATTTCTAAGTTAGGGCTGAAATTAAAAACGTGGATAAAAATCATGACGGATTTGGATAGTTTGAGCCAAAAGAATACACAATATATATCCTAATTATCCACAACAATAATAGCAATAATAATATGAGGAACCACACTCACAAACTTGATTATATAATCATCATGAACCATTTATTACATATATAAATATAGATACACTCTCATTACAATATATATATATATAAAAATCTATATATGTAACATGAACACATCCACAACACAAAGGACACTCCTATGACCTCCAAATGGACACAAAATGGACACAAATGGAGATACAACCATGGAGATCATTCCTATGGGTTTAAAATAGACCTATATGCATGAAGAAATGAAAAGGAGAAGGGATTTATACCTCCCGGTAGATCGAATCGAAGAAAAGCCTTTCCGGAGCGACACCGACACGTAGAGATTCCAAAAGGACACGAACGAGCTCCGAATCCTCCCAAACTTGGGTAGCTTCCTCCTTGTCTAGAATGGAGAAGGAAAGAAAAAGATTTGGTGGTGAAATGGAAGGATTTGGTAGAGAAATTGCTATGGATTGCTCTCTAGGAATTTAGGAAAGAACAAGAGAGAGAGTGTGGATGAGAATAATGAAATGAACTTGAGCCTATCCTCTCCCAAAGTAGCTGGCCATATGGGGCTATTTGTCCTATTATGATAATGTCCAAAATGCCCCCACTAACCTATTCTATGAGTATTAGAAAAGGGCTAATTGGTTGGGGCTAAATTAGTCATTCTAAAGTCTCTAATCACACTAACCTTATCCATAATAATTAGTCTAACCTCTAACTAAAATATTTCTATCATGTGGACTAAAATTAATATCATGTGGGCCATGCCTAACTAGTGTGTGGGTCCCACTAGAGTCAAACTACCCCCGGGCCCCCGTTTCAAGTCGGATTGAGTTGAAATTCGAACCCGACTCAAATAACCCCAAAATAACATCATAAATAATAAAATAATATCAAAATAATTCAAAGAGGTCAAATGCAAAAATATCCTTAGGCCAAAAATGATATTAAAATATCATAATCACATGGTTAGGCTCTAGGTCAAACAGTCTCTAGGGTTTCACTAGCAAAACGTCAAAACCACAAGTCATTGATTTAAATAATTTTAAAATAATTTAAAATCACCAAAAATCATATCATGAATTAAATATTATTATTAAAATAATTATAAACACAAAATTTCAAAATTATCTTTATTTGGGAAACTGGGTGCTACAATCCCCTAGCCATTCACATGTCGAAACGGATATTTCACACCACCTAGATGGATGTCTTTTATTAGTTTTTTCTTGTTTACTTCTCTATCGTGCTATGTCATCAGTTTTCTTACTAGCTTTCATATTCCATATACTATTTTCATGTCTTGTTAATTCTATTGTGTTTTGCATTGCCGTCGGTTTGTGTACTTGTTCCATTCCTGACTGGAAACCAACATTTTTTCAGGTTTAGTCGCGATCACTCTTAGCACTGGGGAAGACTTGGGTATGCTGAAGACAACCTAGAAATAGAAAGCAATTGTATCAATTTTATTAAATGTAACATCTTGTATTTTCTTTTAATTGTAAATGTTGTAATAAATTTAGAAATGTGAATTAGCAGTAGTGTTTATTTTGAGCATTTATTTCTTGCGGGCTTGACAGCGTTCTACCACCGACTCTGCGGCGTAGGCTGGCTTGGACACGTCTCGTATCCGAAAAGCGGGTGCGGGTCGTGACAACTACTATGCACTAGTCTAGCATCAAGTAATATTTCCATCTTTTTTTATTACGGAGCCATAACTCCCTTCTTGTCATTTACTTCCCATTTATTGTAACAGATGCAAGTTCATCTATATATGTATAACATTTTAAGCATACTTATAACGAAACATGTATTCATTATACTGGAAATAAGTATAGCAATAGTTTATGATCCAAACGTATGATTATTTTCTTTTTAGCTTACCTTTTGTTGTTATCGGTATCATTGATCATAGGAACGCAACAAATGAGTAGACTAGAGATATTTTGTTAAGGCATGAAGATAAAGGATCGCCCGGTCAAATAAACTCACCAAAATGAATCTTATTCGAGAGAAGAAGGGTCTTCACGTAACAATCACGTCCCGCCTAAGCGTCCTATATTTGCACCAACATTTTATTAGCATACTTTGATATCTTTCTCTCAAGATTCAGAATGAATGCAAAATGTAATGAAAGTGAACAATGAAATCAATCATCGAAAACCAAACACGAAAACACAGTCATCAAGAATCAAGCAGCAAAAACATCAAAAAAAATTTTTTGGACTCATTCCAATAGAAGCCGATCCATAAGTTGAAAATATTCATTGTATTTTGTCCGAGGAAACCTAAAGAGATAGATGACATGAAAGCGGTTCCTTATGATTAGATAGTAGGAAGCTTATTGTATGTAATGCTATGTACGAGACCAGACATCTACTTTGCCGTAGACATGGTTAGCAGATATTAGTCTAACCCAGGACAAGATTGCTGGACTGTGGTAAAGCATATTCTGAAGTACCTAATGGAATTGAGGATTCCCAAGACCATGGATTGGTGTGCGTATTGGTCGATAGAAAATTAACAGATTTAGAACGTGTTCTAACCCTTTATAGGCGAAAACCAGGGTTCACGAATTATACCTGCGATGAGAAGAAGATGATAGTTTCCAGCAACCTCGAGCAGTCAGCAACCCCATGATCTTTTGTACGTATTCCTTCCTCGGGTTGGACGTCGTATGGGCGATGATCTCCCAACCTTTTCTTTCATTGGTTGTCCTCTCTTTCTCTCCTTTCATGATGAATGAATTAGAGAAAGATACTCTGTCATGACCCGCACCCAGTGTAGGGGCACGAGAAGTGGGTACGTCCAGCCTACGCCATAGTGTCGACGGTAGAACGTTGTACTAGGTCACTATCTATTCAACAACTCACGCAATTATATAATGTACTTGTCAAAATCTTAACTCCGAACGGAGGACAAGTATAGATATAATGAAATCTCAATCACAGTCTAAGAACGATAAGATAACACAGAAGTTTATAATTAAGACTAAATAACAACAACAAAACCAAGTACTAAATAATAATAATCTCAAACAATCTCAAAACAAAACAATATCTCAACTTATTACAATTCAAGTTCTAAAACATGAAAACTAAACCAAGTCTACTAGCTAGTCTCCCGATCACTCCTGAGTGTCGGGGCCAAAGGTAGCTAAGCCATCTCCTGCTCCATAGTAAGTAGGGTAAGTGTCCTAAGTGTAAACATCTGTAGTATTTTTAATAGGTCCAGTCAGGACAGGAACGAGCACAACTCATCAAGAAATCCCAAGTAAATGACAAAGACTATAAAGCAGTTATAGACAGTTATATTGATGAACATGGAAATTTTATACAGGTAATGATGTAGAGCAACAGTTAAAGTACAAGGGAAGTAATATAACAAAACAAGAGAAGAAACATGGCAAGGAAGATTGTAAGTAAAAATCTAGCTGAACTAGAGTAACATGATATAAGTCCAGACAGTACAATGTAAGTCGAGTATAATCCCAGTGTAAGTCTAATACAATATGAATCCAATACAAGATGAATCCAGTACAAGACGAGTCTAGTAAGTGATCAATGAATCTAGGATGAGTCCAAACTATACTCTAACCGTGTGTTTTAAAATACCGAGATCGACATGTAAACGGCTATAGGTAATACGGCACATCGCACACCTGGCCAAGTGCGGGATGGCTAGCTTTCCAGTATAATTCCAAGGGAGGTGTTTCCAGTATAGGAAATGTTCACATGTCTACTCCAATATTTCTCCGCCCAACAAGTACAAGTGAATCCATAACCCGATACGAAAGTAAAGTACAAGTCCAGCCAGAACATGATGATGTCAGTAGGTGATTCCAGTAGTGATTCCAGTAATAGAGGCCAGACATGTAAAAGGTGAGTGTCGCATGCAATGGATCCAGTAATATCAATCCGTGTTGATAGAGAATCAAATAGAACTAACTATAACTGAAATACAGTAATCGACAAGTAAATGAAAGAACTATCAGAGAATGTACTCGCCTGATACCCTGAATGACTGATGAATATCAGATGTCTGAACCAGAGTCACAATGTCCTAATTAGAGTAATATAGGTTATGATGTGTTCAATATGATATAATTGAAGTTATACAATACAATCTACATGATTCTAGGTCAATCTAGGTCAAAGTCAACTCTTGGTCAACTCTGGTCAAACTAGTCAACATCTAGGATTTGGTCAATTAGGTCAATCTTAGTCAACTAAGTCAAACTCTAGTCAAGCTAGGTCAATTGGTCATATATTGAATCAATGTTGACTTTGGTCAACTCTAGTCAACTTGAACTATTTGGTCAATTCTAGGGTTTTGGAACTTACACTTATCAACTTTGGTCAAACTTTGGTCAAACTATAGGTTACCTCAACTATATTAGAATACTAAGGTATTAGAGAATATACCTTACCTCTACACTATATATGAACTATCCCTATTACCTTCACATGTCATATATACTTATCCTCAAAACAATCCCAATACTTATAGTGTATAGGTAAACATCACACAACTTAACTATTAGTCTAAACTCTCAAACTCATATACCATATCCTATAACACATACCTATATAACAAGTTCACTATATATGTATCTATACAACCATATATCATATATATATATATATATATAACCATATATATAAAGACATATGTATATTTATACACAATATATAACAAAAGCTAATCTATATATACATACATACAATATAATCTCACAAAATCTAACCTCAATAAATGAACATCATAGAACCCAACCTAGTCTAAGGCATGCCTAGCCAAACCAAAGGCAAGTAGCTGCCACCTACTACCTAACATAATGCTCACTGTATTTGCAAATCCCTGCCAAGTCAAGGCAGGTAAACCAAGCTGCTGACTCAATGGCAAGGCAAAGACAAGCCATACCATATTAGCTTGCAGCCAACTGCCACTACCCCTCACTGTCCACTCTCATGCTCAATATGTACACTCTAACACGCAAACTACTACTGCTGCAGGCATCCTGCCATGCTAATGCTCAGGCGCTGCTGCTAAAGCAAATGCCAAAAGCCAACTGCCCATTTAAACTCAAACTCACAAATACTCAACCTAATCAACCAAACCTCCTCATCTTTCAGGAAACGAATTATCAAACTCAACATCAAAATCAATCCTCAAACTCAATCATCAAACTCAACATCAAAATCAATCCTCAAACTCAATCATCAAACTCAACATCAAAATCAATCCTCAAACTCAATCATCAAAATCTCAGGATCCATAACAAATATCAACATCAACCCCAACTCAACATTTCAGAAATTCAGATTCCACATTAACTCAGGAATCCAAATACCACATTAACTCATCCTAATCTCCTAAAACATTAAAACTGGAAACAGTTACATATGAACATGTCAATTCAAAACCTATTTTAATCAAATAAAAACTCGAATTCATTTAATAACAAGGTTTCAGAGATAGTGTCTAACCCTAAGTGTCCAAATGTGAACCCTAAACGTGTCCAAGTGTGGACACGTGTTAAAAGAACAAACCGTATTAGTAAAGCTGTGCAGTGAACGAGCTCGTGTGGTGGTGTCGACTAGCCTAGGGCCTCGTGTGTCCAACCTCGAGCCTCGTGCTCGTGTCAGTAGCTAGGTGGGGTGTCAGGTTACTGTCTAGGTGTTTGTATCAAGTCAAAGTCATGTCATGTCAAACAGTGAGTATCAAAGCGTAATTTCGTGCGCATGCACAATGTGGCCCGACCACTGCAATCGAGATTTCTCTCAATCCACTCAATCAATTCATTCCAAACTTTGGGAGCAAGGTGTCAGTCCTTGCCCCCACGTGTCCACCAAAAATGGTGTGATGAAGTGTCGTGTCAGAACTGAAAGTGTGGCAGCAGGACAGCACACGAGGGTCTCGTGCTGCGTGTCTGTGTCCATTTTGGACATAAAGACGACCTCAAATCGTGCTTAGACATAAATAATATTAATCTACACATTATTAGCTTCAAAAACATGTAATTAGTTTTGGAAATTATGAACATTGATTTCTTTGTGACATTTCACCAAACACTTCACATAGCACACCGATATGTGTCCGATACGCATATCAAATGGACACCAATTCCTACTAAACTTGGCCTATAGCTAGGGGGACCCTAAATGAATGCATCTATGGAAAGAAATTAGAAAATTAATAGGTTTAGGGGCCATTACTTATTGAGAGTTAGAATCTCAAAGAAACCTTCTAGATCTAGATCTCCACCAAGCTCCAATTGTCAAATTGCTCCCAATCCTTGCTAGCTAGCCAATAGAGACCTCTTATATAGTAGGGGAGTGATTTGTAATTGATTAGGCTCAATTCGTAGTTGAATTAATGAAAAGGGGTGAATTTAAGAAAGAACACTAAACTAGGGTTTGTAGGTTTAATGAAAGAGGCAAGGGGTCTCAATATGTGTTTATATAGAGGTGGGGATCCCTTGATGGCAGCCTAGGGTTATTTCTAGGGTTAGGGTTAAGTTTTATGAGGTTTAAAGGCCTCTAGCTAGTTTAATTCTAGGCCTCAAGCTAAAGGCCCAATGTAACGCCCCAGTCCCAAAATACGTAGGACCAAGTACATAGACATGCCAGCTGTATACATACGAAATACATGGACCTCATATGTATACATAAGCTGTAAATGTAGTAATCCAAGACAACTAAATCTCATCCACAATGAAAGGAATAATAATATAGAAATCAACTTAAATATTTATGATACAATCGTTGGGCGGAGACAAGGTCCACTACCAACTAATTTAAATAGAGAAAAAATATTCAAAGAAAGCGATTGGTCGAGCGAAACAATGACAAGTCCAAAAGCAGTCATCACGAAGGAAGGAATGACCTTGGCTAGAGCACCTGCAAGAAATCACGAAAACACACACCTGGGGAAAAACCAGGTCCTCAGAGGGACGTAACAAGACACATAATATCATGCCATAACTGAATAGTAAGAGCTCAATAGAAAAGTATGCATGAGTAAAGGTTCCTAACCATTCTATGTGATATGCACTTTGAGGACAACGTTCTACGCAGGGGCTGTAAGATCAGCAGAGTAATAAGAGTGGCCGTCAAGTAGCGCTCATCCGAGACGCTATCGGCCAGGGACAGAAAGTAGTACTCATATGAGTCACTCTCGGCCCCAAAAGTGTGTAAAAATAAATGTAGCCCCTACGCTAATAACTGTCCCCTCCCCCTAATGATACTACACATGCATCGTCTCCACGACACTGTTTAATCCTTAATAACCGCCAAGTCCTCTACACAATCTATTGACAGTTATATCTTAACGCATGTGCACGGGAGATCAGCCTTCACGCAAGTGACCTCTATATGATACTCACAATTCTCACACACAACTCGTGTATAATCGTGACAAGTTAATGAGACACACTAAATTGACGGTAGTCCCTTAACTCTAAGCCAAAAATATAGTAATTTGCATTTACATATAATTTAAAAATAAACAACTAAGACATGCATGATATTGAGCATGAAATTTAAACAGTAAAGGCAATGTGTCTTGCCTGGTATGTCACATGGTATGGTGCGGTGTTCTCTGACAAGTCCCAATAATCCACTAGCCATGGTCGACGCAATGGTCCAAAATCGCGAGAGAATAGGAACATGTGATTAGTCATGATCGACGATAAAAATAGGAGGAATTTAGGAGTGCTGAATATTTATACTAGTTTTAGAAATTATGCCCTTATTGTTTTGAAGACCAATTTATTAGAAAATATTTTATACCAATATATGAAACTCAAGAATACGTTTTTAGGAAAAATCTAAGTTCATTAAAGTAGATTTTTCTAGCTATATTTTTATTAGTAAAAATATCACATAACCTAGGAAATTATTTGTAAACTTAGTTTTATTAGTTATACATTATTTTGGTGAAAAACTATAATTAAGATTAGATCATATTATAAGGACTTTTATTTACAAAACATATTTTTGTCTAATATATATTTTGATATAACAACAACAATAACCATAATAATAATAATAAATAATGATAAAATAATAATAATAGTTATAAAAATAATAATAAGAATGACAATGATAAGAATAATAAAAATAATAATTATAATAATGAAGATAATAACTAATAATAATAATTCTAATTAATTATAAAAAATCATTTTTGTAAAAATCAGTAATGTAAATAATAATAAAACTATTAATATTACTAATAATAACAATAATGATAATAATCATAATAATAATAATGATGATTAATGAAATTATCAGTTTATGATACTAATAACAATAAGAATGACAATAATAATAATGGAAATAATAATAATAATAATAATAATAATAATAATAATAATAATAATAATAATAATAATAATACAAACAGTAAGTATAAATATAATAATAATACTAATAATGTTAAATGTTTGATAAAAGAAATATATAATTTCTAATAATAATAATTATATAGTATAATACTAAATACTAATATACATCCCTCAGTTTCCCAAATGTACAGAGGGTGAGAGAGAGAACAGAGAGGGGAAAAGGGTTTCTCACCGAATCCATCGGCGGCGGAGGCGCCGAGCTCCGGGCTGACTTCGGCGTGGAGGGGCGCCGACACGGCGGCGGTGAAGGCGTAGAGAGGGGGATGAAGTCGGAGCTCACGAGGAAGGGGGTCGGCGGACCACTTGTCGAGCGCGAGGTCTTCCGACTTAGGCGCCGGCAGAGTTGCGCCGGGGTGTGGCGCTGGCCGCGGCGAGGCTCGACGGGACGGTGGAGGAAGGAAGGGGCCGGGATGCTGCGGTTCACGGTTCCGAGTGGAGGCGTTCGCCGGCAGCGGCGGGCTCCGTTGATCGCCGGGCTGACGGATCCAGTGACCGTGGTTCTCGAGGAAGGAGAGGGCGGCCGATCTAGGCGGAGGGAGGCAGCGCACGGTCGGTGCGACGTCGGGTCGACGGAGGCGAGGATCTGGGGCGGCTCTCCGGTCGGATCAAGGTCAGTCGGCTGCGGGCGGAGACCTGATGGTGGAGTCCGGGGCTGCACGGAGGGCGCGGCAGAGTCTACTCCGGTGGGCTGGAGCAAGGCTTCACGCCGGCGGCTGCCATCGCAGCGGGCAAGTAAGGTTCTTTCCCCTTCTACTTTCATCTGCTGCGGGTGGGTTAGTTCTCTGGTTGGTCGCCGGCTGATGGGGTCGCCGGCGACGGGAGGTTCGGTGGCGGTGGTGACGATGATGGTGGGGGTGAAGTTAGTGGAGCCGATGGCAGTGGTGGTGATAGTGGTGGTTACGGTGGTCGCAGGGTGCGGGTATGGCGAAGAGGACGGGGGCGAGTCGAGCGATGGTAGGGAGACGGGGACGTTGATGATGACGTCGTGGTGGTGGTGCGTGGAGGAGGCAGGGGTGCTGATGTACGGGGAGGTTGTGGGATTAGGTTAGGGATTTGATTTGGGTCGTCGTGTCGGGATGTGTCTCGACACGAGGTGGATTGGACGTCCAGTCTGTCGGACGCGGAGAGGAAATTGTTGTAACTGTAATAAATAGAAATATAGTGGATGACAATAGGTCACAGACACAATGCACGTTGGATATTTTGGTGGAGAATTGGATTATGGAAAAATTATGGAATTTATGGAGGAGTACCTGCCTATTTATAGGACGTGAGAATTCCCATTAGGATAAAGATTGGGATTGTTTAAATCCCCATTAGATAATTTAAATTAAATCAAATCCAATTTCAAATACAATTCAAATCTAATTTAAATTAAATTAAAATTTTAGTTTAAAACCAATGGGATAAATCAAATTCCAATATGGATATCAATTTAATCTTTTTTTTAATAAATTCAAAAATCAAATCTAGGTTTAAATGGCCATAATGACCTCCAAAAATATTTTCATTAATACCAATACTAATAATTTCGAAAATAATAAATGTTTTTAAATATCTTTTTGAATAATAAAAATATTAATATTAATAATCTCGAAAATTATATTTTATTTAAAATAGACTAATAAATAATTACGAAATATATGTGTAGGTACAAAATGATGTTCTCATAATTATGCTTTTCCAGTATACAATACAAATATTATTTATTATTAATAATTATGAGAAATGAAGGACTTTATAAATAAATAACAAACTTGAAAAATATTTTGGAATGATAACAAAATAATTATTATGTATATTATTTTGAAACTTTAAAAATAGAAAAATAATATTTTCAAAAAGATGTACGCTCGCACATAATCGCACTCGTCGAGCGATTTCGAAAAATAAAATTTCGTGCGCGACGTAAAATACGACTATGCGACGTATAATACAAAATTTTAAATCAATACCAAAATAGAAAAAAATATTAGTAGAAATTTAGGGGTTTTACATCCTACCCAACTTAGAAGAAATTTCGTCCTCGAAATTAAGAATTTGGTAGGGGGTGAGAAGACACAAGGGGGCATCGATGGGGATAAACAATGGCAATGTTTTGACAAAATTATGTCGTAAGGAATCGTGATCTACGTCATAGAAAAATAATACGGTATGGTCATAATTGGTAGGAAGGTTAGAGGAGGTTCTAGTATAACGCTTTCGTCCTTCTATAATTGGTGAAGACGAAAGAAATATAGAGTTCGGAGGAGGCGTTATCAAATACGAATACGGGATTCAAGGGCGACCGAATAATTTCAAAAGGAATTTTCAAGGTAGTCGTGGATGAGACTCTAAAGGACAAGTTTAGCTATGTCTCCATCTACGTAGAACGATAGATAAAAGCGAACCAAAGTGCACTCGGTTGATCAGACCATCATGCACCGGTTCTGATTAGACAATATGTTAGTGGGAGCGACCCAATAAGATACGTCATGATCAAGCTTTGATAAGAAAATAAGCTTGCAAAATTTATGCTAAGTTAGCATTAAAAATAGTCAAGGTATAAGTAAGGAACCATGATAAAGGAGAATTAAATAGTCCTAGATTCTTTTAAAATCAAGACCAAGTCCTTGGTTGGCTACACGGGTTAGGTCCTCTAGATTCTAGGATAAGCTTGCTAATATAGGCCACTCGGTAAAAAGGGGTTGCTAGTTCATAAGGCTAGTTCATAAGGTATTCTACCCAACTTAAAGAATTAAACTAATGGTGTGATCGGTCCAGCAATCAAGATAAAATGCAAAGTTAAGCATGTAAGGATTTAAGTAGAACAAAAATCATATATCGGGTTTGAAAGAATCGAGTCAAGGTCGAGTCTCATCTCAAGTTAAAAAGTATTTTAGTTTCACGATAGGGATTAAAGTACAGTCTTTTTGACCCGAAAGTCGTAACACGAAATTAGGGTACAAGGAGACGTGTTTTGGTGGCACGTGATATACCTACATGAAGGTGGGTTCGTGTAGGTCTTGCATATGGGAATTGTTGGATGGAAAAGTCTAGTGTTGTACTCCAAATACACAAGTCACGGTAAAGGACACAAAAGAAATTAAAAAAAGTGGGAGTTCATGAGATAATGATTAACGAACCAAATAAATGACCGAGCTAAAGCATGAAATAAAGATAACTTAGATTCTAACAAATCAAGGTAAAATAAATTAGGAGTACAGTTTCTAGGGATATGATAGCCACTTAGATGGTGTATGATCAAGGAACAATCTAATCATTTTTTTTCTCAAGTTTCAAATGATTAGATGGTCATGACAAAAGATCTAGAATTGAGGGAAGGTCGAGTAAGTCAAAGGATATGTTCATCGGTTTGGTCGATGACTAACTATATCATAATCATAGGTGGCATGGCAATCTAATGTGCAATACTTCTATCTCACTAGGGTGACCTTCCTTGCTTCTTGGTCCTCTACCAATACGATCAAATCTAGATTTCAAGTTCCTCAAAGTTTCTCAATAAAATTTTCAAGAGACTCCGCCACAATTTCAATTATCTTAAACTGTCAACTTTAATCAAAAATTTAAATCTCTAGTCAATCTCGAACAATCCTCGTAATTCGCAAGGCGAATAAATTCATCATTATTTTTTTTCACCAAAATTTTAAAATATTCATAATCGTAGGATTTAAACTCGAAATCTAAATAACTTTATATGTCATAGATCATATGAGCAAATTTTAAATGTTTAACCTTTTTCCTTCAAAGTCGATTTCATATCTTCCAAGAATATTTCAACAAAATTTTTACCATTATCTCTTCAAGCTCAAAATTAAATACTTATAATTCGTAAATCGTAGAATCAATTCAAAACTCCAAGCTCTCTAATAAACCGTAATTCATAAACCCTTCATTTTCTCTAGTCGTTACAAAATCATAACTTATAATTTAAAGTACTTTAAAAATTTTGAGATAAACTTTAACATATTCAATCCAAACTTGAACTTAATCGTAAATCATATGTCACAATTTTAAAAATATTTTCCAAATCGGTTTCATATCCCGCTAAATCATAGTCTATTTCACAATTTGCAAAAAATCATAAATCCTAAATTTGTTTTCTCGATCTAGCTATTCTCTTGTGTACACCACCATGTAATAGCAAATAAAATTCCAACTATTATTTGAAAGCGAAAAATATGTTACTACCCAACTTGGAATTTACTAATCCTTAAGGATAAATGCCTTTATAACTCAAATAAAATCTCTATGCATATTGATTGTCAATGCAATCCATCTAGCCATGTGTTTAACCTATGAGCATATACGAGTGTAGTCATCTTTCTAATTGTCACTAAGCACGAAACTAAGAATTTACGGTAGAAGGAGTCACGCAAGATGCAAATCAAGGAGGGCGAACGAGAGTTCAAAATTTGAAGTCAAGAAAGGATGTCAAGTAGGTGGATGAGATTCCTAGATTCTAATCCTATATTGCAGGTCCACATCAGTACAATTACATAACCGAAGTGACAAACTTGACCTGCATGGGCCACCACAAAAACATGTAATGCCCCAGTCCCAAAATACGTAGGACCAAGTACGTAGACATGTCAGCTGTATACATACGAAATACATGGACCTCGTATGTATACATAAGCTGTAAATGTAGTAATCCAAGACAACTAAATCTCATCCACAATGAAAGGAATAATAATATAGAAATCAACTTAAATATTTATGATACAATCGTTGGACGGAGACAAGGTCCACTACCAACTAATTTAAATAGAGAAGAAATATTCAAAGAAAGCGATTGGTCGAGCGAAGCAATGACAAGTCCAAAAGCAGTCATCACGAAGGAAGGAATGACCTTGGCTAGAGCACCTGCAAGAAATCACGAAAACACACACCTGGGGAAAAACTAGGTCCTCAGAGGGACGTAACAAGACACATAATATCATGCCATAACTGAATAGTAAGAGCTCAATAGAAAAGTATGCATGAGTAAAGGTTCATAACCATTCTATGTAATATGCACTTTGAGGACAACGTTCTACGCAGGGACTGTAAGATCAGCAGAGTAATAAGAGTGGCCGTCAAGTAGCGCTCATCCGAGACGCTATCGGCCAGGGCAGAAAGTAGTACTCATAAGAGTCACTCTCGGCCCCAAAAGTGTGTAAAAATAAATGTAGCCCCTACGCTAATAACTGTCCCCTCCCCCCAATGATACTACACATGCATCGTCTCCACGACACTGTTTAATCCTTAATAACCGCCAAGTCCTCTACACAATCTATTGACAGTTATATCTTAACGCATGCGCACGGGGGATCAGCCTTCACGCAAGTGACCTCTATATGATACTCACAATTCTCACACACAACTCGTGTATAATCGTGACAAATTAATGAGACACACTAAATTGACGGTAGTCCCTTAACTCTAAGCCAAAAATATAGTAATTTGCATTTACATATAATTTAAAAATAAACAACTAAGACATGCATGATATTGAGCATAAAATTTAAACAGTAAAGGTAAGATGTCTTGCCTGGTATGTCGCATGGTATGGTGCGGTGTTCTTTGACAAGTCCCAATAATCCACTAGCCATGGTCGACGCAATGGTCCAAAATCGCGAGAGAATAGGAACATGTGATTAGTCATGATCGACGATAAAAATATGAGGAATTTAGGAGTGCTGAATATTTATACTAGTTTTAGAAATTATGCCCTTATTGTTTTGAAGACCAATTTATTAGAAAATATTTTATACCAATATATGAAACTCAAGAATACGTTTTTAGGAAAAATCTAAGTTCATTAAAGTAGATTTTTCTAGCTATATTTTTATTAGTAAAAATATCACATAACCTAGGAAATTATTTGTAAACTTAGTTTTATTAGTTATACATTATTTTGGTGAAAAACTATAATTAAGATTAGATCATATTATAAGGACTTTTATTTACAAAACATATTTTTGTCTAATATATATTTTGATATAACAACAACAATAACCATAATAATAATAATAAATAATGATAAAATAATAATAATAGTTATAAAAATAATAATAAGAATGACAATGATAAGAATAATAAAAATAATAATTATAATAATGAAGATAATAACTAATAATAATAATAATTCTAATTAATTATAAAAAATCATTTTTGTAAAAATCAGTAATGTAAATAATAATAAAACTATTAATATTACTAATAATAACAATAATGATAATAATCATAATAATAATAATGATGATTAATGAAATTATCAGTTTATGATACTAATAACAATAAGAATGACAATAATAATAATGGAAATAATAATAATAATAATAATAATAATAATAATAATAATAATAATAATAATACAAACAGTAAGTATAAATATAATAATAATACTAATAATGTTAAATGTTTGATAAAAGAAATATATAATTTCTAATAATAATAATTATATAGTATAATACTAAATACTAATATACATCCCTCAGTTTCCCAAATGTACAGAGGGTGAGAGAGAGAACAGAGAGGGGAAAAGGGTTTCTCACCGAATCCATCGGCGGCGGAGGCGCCGAGCTCCGGGCTGACTTCGGCGTGGAGGGGCGCCGACACGGCAACGGTGAAGGCGTAGAGAGGGGGATGAAGTCGGAGCTCACGAGGAAGGGGGTCGGCGGACCACTTGTCGAGCGTGAGGTCTTCCGACTTAGGCGCCGGCAGAGTTGCGCCGGGGTGTGGCGCTGGCCGCGACGAGGCTCGACGGGACGGTGGAGGAAGGAAGGGGCCAGGATGCTGCGGTTCACGGTTCCGAGTGGAGGCGTTCATCGGCAGTGGCGGGCTCCGTTGATCGCCGGGCTGACGGATCCAGTGACCGTGGTTCTCGAGGAAGGAGAGGGCGGCCGATCTAGGCGGAGGGAGGCAGCGCACGGTCGGTGCGACGTCGAGTCGACGGAGGCGAGGATCTGGGGCGGCTCTCCGGTCGGATCAAGGTCAGTCGGCTAGGACGGGCGGAGACCTGATGGTGGAGTCCGGGGCTGTACGGAGGGCGCGACGGAGTCTACTCCGGTGGGCTGGAGCAAGGCTTCACGCCGGCGGCTGCCATCGCAGCGGGCAAGTAAGGTTCTTTCCCCTTCTACTTTCATCTGCTGCGGGTGGGTTAGTTCTCTGGTTGGTCGCCGGCTGATGGGGTCGCCGGCGACGGGAGGTTCGGTGGCGGTGGTGACGATGATGGTGGGGGTGAAGTTAGTGGAGCCGATGGCAGTGGTGGTGATAGTGGTGGTTACGGTGGTCGCAGGGTGCGGGTATGGCGGAGAGGACGGGGGCGAGTCGAGCGATGGTAGGGAGACGGGGACGTTGATGATGACGTCGTGGTGGTGGTGCGTGGAGGAGACAGGGGTGCTGATGTACGGGGAGGTTGTGGGATTAGGTTAGGGATTTGATTTGGGTCGTCGTGTCGGGATGTGTCTCGACACGAGGTGGATTGGACGTCCAGTCTGTCGGACGCGGAGAGGAAATTGTTGTAACTGTAATAAATAGAAATGTAGTGGATGACAATAGGTCACAGACACAATGCACGTTGGATATTTTGGTAGAGAATTGGATTGTGGAAAAATTATGGAATTTATGGAGGAGTACCTGCCTATTTATAGGACGTGGGAATTCCCATTAGGATAAAGATTGGGATTGTTTAAATCCCCATTAGATAATTTAAATTAAATCAAATCCAATTTCATATACAATTCAAATCTAATTTAAATTAAATTAAAATTTTAGTTTAAAACCAACGGGATAAATCAAATTCCAATATGGATATCAATTTAATCTTTTTTTTAATAAATTCAAAAATCAAATCAAGGTTTAAATGGCCATAATGACCTCCAAAAATATTTTCATTAATACCAATACTAATAATTTCGAAAATAATAAATGTTTTTAAATATCTTTTTGAATAATAAAAATATTAATATTAATAATCTCGAAAATTATATTTATTTAAAATAGACTAATAAATAATTACGAAATATATGTGTAGGTACAAAATTATGTTCTCGTAATTATTCTTTTCCAGTATACAATACAAATATTATTTATTATTAATAATTATGAGAAATGAAGGACTTTATAAATAAATAACAAACTTGAAAAATATTTTGGAATGATAACAAAATAATTATTATGTATATTATTTTGAAACTTTAAAAATAGAAAAATAATATTTTCAAAAAGATGTACGCTCGCACATAATCGCACTCGTCGAGCGATTTCGAAAAATAAAATTTCGTGCGCGACGTAAAATACGACTATACGACGTATAATACAAAATTTTAAATCAATACCAAAATAGAAAAAAATATTAGTAGAAATTTAGGGGTTTTACATCCAAGTGAAAATATCTATCCTTAACAAATATCTAACCTCAACTTAATATCTAGATATTCCTAACCTTGTCATGATGGAAGCTTCTAATCTAATATCTAGGCTCATGGATAATATCTAGGTTAGGATAATTCTAGGTTAATTTCTAACAAAACACTTAGCACATTATCACTGAATCAAAATCCTAATTAATTCAAAAGTCACAAAATAACCAAAATACCCTTAGGCTAAAAAGTTGTTATTAGTCATTCTAATCACATGGATAGGTCCCCATGGTCATGGTTAGTCTCTAGGCTTAACAATTTTAGGGTTACACTAGCAAAACACCATAATCACAATGCACCAAATTAAATAGTTTTAAATTAATTAAAATTCACCAAAAATCATTAACATGAATTAAATCCTATTATTTAATAATCAATTTTTAAAAATTTCAAAATTACTCTCATTTCAGAAAAGTGGTGGTTACAAGTCTACCATCCTTAGAAGAATTTCGTCCTTAAAATTTAAGGTGATCGTACTCCTTCTAGGTCAAACCCCCAATCAATCAAGGTGATCCTATAACATGCAATCATAATCCTACTGATCGTAATTTTATAGTCTCGAAAATGGTCACTTACTATCTAGCATATCACAAGAATATCTTGACATGTACTAATAAAATCACACATGAAGGTAGGGAAGAAGAACATGAAAGACAAACCTGCTAACCGTCACCCAATAGCGTCGGTCTCCTCGACCGTCAGCACGAAAGCCCCGCCCTTCTGGTGCTGGGCATGGTGCTGTGCCATAGGTGGCCTAACTCCCTCATATGGAGGTGCAGTCGGACAATCTATCATCCGATGAGCGTCGGATCCACAGAATAGGCAAACCTTCAGCCTCTTCCTACAAGACTCCCAAACATGTCCCGGCTTCCTGCAGTAGGCACAAGTCGGTATCCTGCGGTCATGTCCTCGAGGCTGATGCTGCACCTGTTGAACTCTAGCCGGTGCCTGCATCTGCTGTGGCTGGTGTGCTACCCTCTGCACACAGGGATGCTTTCCACTCCCACTAGCCCCTCCTGAATCCTCCTGGCCCCTCTTGGACTTGAACTCTAAGTCATCCTCTACCGTCATGGCTCCTGTCAAAATTTGCTCAAAGGTAGCATCGCGACCACTCTTGGTCAATGACTTGACCTCCTTGATCAAACCTCTCCTAAACCTCCTCGCCTTCGCTGCCTCGCTAAGGCCCTCTATAAATATGCCCAGACGGTAAAACTCACCAGCATACTCCTCCACTGTCTGGTTCCCCTGAACCAGACTCTCAAATTGTGCCTCCAAGGTACTACGTGATGTGTCAGGAAAGAACTTCTCCTTGAAAAGCCTCTTAAAAGCCTTCCACGTCTGTCCCTCTGTACCCACTCTAGGGTCTGTCTGGTACCATGTGCGGGCAAGGTCATGCATCTAGCTGCCCGCCGCCTCAATCTGGATTCCAACTGGTATCAGTGCAAGCCTAAAGATCTCCTAAAGATCTTCTTGATGTGCTCCATCCAGTCATCAGCATATAGTATGCCTTCCGAGCACTTGAAGTCCCTGGGCCTCATCTTCTGGAAGTCTACAATGGTTGGGGTCTTCTGCTGGTACTGCTGCTGCATCTGGCCTCCCTACGGCTGGGCGATAACCCTCTCCACTGTCGTCATGGCCAACTAGTGGGCATTGTCTATACCCTGTCTGAAATCAGCAGACTGACGCTGCTGGTGCTGCTACTGGGCCTCCACAATCCACTGGAAGAAGGCAAAGAGCTGAGCCGCATCCACCGATCCAGAAGGTGGTGTCGGCTGACGAACATCCGGAATCTCTGGGATAGGCCTCTGAACTGGTAGAGCACCCCCGAAAGCTGCTGACGCTCCTATATAAGCAGAAACAGGAGGTATTATGGCTCTAGCATCTACAATCGGACGAGAGGTGGCAGACCTCTCACCAGCGTCTGCTGGACCAGAGCGATGCGATCGTGTCTCCACCATCCTGAAGACAGATCAAATAAGGAAATCAATACTGAGCATGAATCGATTTAATCAAGGAAGGACAATTTATTTCAAAGAAGGTAATTATTAGCAAGGATGTATGGATGTCATGAATTAGATCAGAATTTTTCCTAATTGTGATTGAGTACCTCTCCGTTAAAGCCTATTCCTCAATTCCTATCGTAGGCTCGTACCAGTACAACTAAGTCGCTTTACTACTACGATATTGTACTAATGCGACTCTCGACCTGCGTGGGCCACCACTAAAAACGTGTCACGACCCACACCCAGTATAGGGGCATGAGAAGTGGGTACATCCAGCCTACGCCGCAGTGTTAGCGGTAGAACGCTGTACTATGTCACTATCTATTCAACAACTCACGCAAATTATATAATTTACTTGTCAAAATCTCAACTCCGAACAGAGGACAAGTATAGATATAATAAAATCTCAATCACAGTCTAAGCACGATAAGATAACACAAAAGTTTATAACTAAGACTAAATAACAACAACAAAACCAACTACTAAATAATAATAATCTCAAACAATCTCAAAACAAAACAATATCTCAAATTATTACAATTCAAGTTCTAAAACATGTAAACCAAGTCTACTAGCTAGTCTCTCGATCACTCCTGAGTGTCGGGCCAAAGGTAGCTAAGCCATCTCTTGCTCCATAGTAAGTAGGGCAAGTGTCCTCAGGGAAAATATCTGTAATATTTTTAACAGGTCCAGTCAGGACAGGAACGAGCACAACTCATCAAGAAATCCCAAGTAAATGACAAAGACTATAAAGCAGTTATAGACAGTTATATTGATGAACATGGAAGTTTTATACAGATAATAATGTAGAGCAACAATTAAAGTACAAGGGAAGTAATGTAACAAAACAAGAGAAGAAATATGACAAAAAAGATTGTAAGTAAAAATCTAGCTGAACTAGAGTAACATAATATAAGTTCAGACAGTATAATATAAGTCGAGTGTAATCCCAGTGTGAGTCTAATACAATATGAATCCAATACAAGATGAATCCAGTACAAGATGAGTCCAGTAAGTAATCAATGAATTCAGGGTGAGTCCAAACTATACTCTAACATTGTGTTTTAAAATACCGAGATCGACATGTAAACGGCTATAGGTAATACGGCACATCGCACACCTGGCCAAGTACGGGATGGCTAGCTTTTCAGTATAATTCCAAGGGAGGTGTTTCCAGTATAGGGAATGTTCACATGTCTACTCCAATATTTCCCCGCCCAACAAGTACAAGTGAATCCATAACCCGACACGAAAGTAAAGTACAAGTCCAGTCAGAACATAATGATTCCAGTAGGTGATTCTAGTGGTGATTCCAGTAATAGAGGCCAGACATGTAAAAGGTGAGTGTCGCATGCAATGGATCCAGTAATATCAATCCGTATTGATAGAGAATCAAATAAAACTAACTAGAACTGAAATACAGTAATCGACAAGTAAATGAAAGAACTATCAGAGAATGTACTCGTTTGATACCCTGAATGACTGATGAATATCAGATGTCTGAACCGGAGTCACAATGTCCTAATTAGAGCAATATAGGTTATGATGTATTCAATATGATATAATTGAAGTTTTACAATGCAATCTACATGATTCTAGGTCAATCTAGGTCAAATTCAACTCTTGGTCAACTCTGGTCAAACTAGTCAACATCTAGAATTTGGTCAACTAGGTCAATCTTAGTCAACTAAGTCAAACTCTAGTCAAGCTAGGTCAATTGGTCATATATTGACTCAATGTTGACTTTTTGTCAACTCTAGTCAACTTGAACTATTTGCTCAATTCTAGGGTTTTGGAACTTACATTTATCAACTTTGGTCAAGCTATAGGTTACCTCAACTATATTGGAATACTAAGGTATTAGAGAATCTACCTTACCTCTACACTATATATGAACTATCCCTATTACCTTCACATCTCATATATACTTACGCTCAAAATAATACCAATACTTATAGTGTATAGGTAAACATCACACAACTTATCTATTAGTCTAAACTCTCAAACTCATATAACATATCCTATAACACATACCTATATAACAAGTTCACTATATATGTATCTATACAACCATATATCATATAAATATAACCATATATATAAAGACACACACACACACACACACACACACACACACACACACACACACACATATATATATATATATATATATATATATATATATATATTTATACACAATATATAACATAAGCTAATCTACATATATATACATGTAATATAATCTCACAAAATCTAACCTCAATAAATGAACATCATAGAACCCAACCTAGTCCAAGGCATGCCTAGCCAAACCAAAGGCAAGTAGCTGCCACCTACTACCTAACATAATGCTCACTGTATTTGCAAATCCATGCCAAGTTAAGGCATGTAAACCAAGCTGTTGCCTCAATGGTAAGGAAAAGCCAAGCCATACCATATTAGCCTTGCAGCCAACTGCCACTACCCCTCACTGTCCACTCTCATGCTCAACATGTACACTCTAACACACAAACTACTGCTGCTGCAGGCATCCTGCCATGCTAATGCTCAGGCACTGCTGCTAGCTGCTGCTAAAGCAAATACCAAAAGCCAACTGCCCATTTAAACTCAAACTCACAAATACTCAACCCAATCAACCAAACCTTCTCATCTCTAATGAAACCAATCATCAAACTCAACATCAAAATCAATCCTCAAACTCAATCATCAAAATCTCAGGATCCAGAATCAATATCAACATCAACCCCAACTCAACATTTCAGGAATTCAGATTCCATATTAACTTAGGAATCCAAATACCATATTAACTCATCCTAATCTCCTAAAATATTAAAACTGGAAACAGTTACATATGGACATATCAATTCGAAACCTATTTTAATCAAATCAAAACTTGAATTCATTTAAGAAACAAGGTTTCAGAGATAGTGTCTAACACTAAGTATCCAAATGTGAACCCTAAATGTGTCCAAGTGTGGACACAAGTGTCAAAACCAAAGAACAAACCGTATCAGTAAAGCTATGCAGTGAACGAGCTCGTGCGGTGGTGTCGACTAGCCTAGGGCCTCATGTGTCCAACCTCGAGCCGCGTGCTTGTGTCAGTAGCTAGGTGGGGTGTCAGGGTACGTGTCTAGGTGTCTGTATCGGGTCAAAGTTGTGTCGTATCGTGTCAAACAGTGAGTATCAGAGCGTGATTTTGTGCGCGTGCACATTCTGGCCCGACCACTGCTATCGAGATTTCTCTCAATCCACTCAATCAATTTGTCCCAAACTTTGGAAGCAAGGTGTCAGTCCTTGCCCCCACGTGTCCACCAAAAATGGTATGATGAAGTTGATAGAACTGGGGATTCCCAGGACCCTTACTTTGGTGTGCATATTGATCGATAGAAAGCTAAACAGATTTAATACGTGTTCTAACCCTTTATAGACGGAAACTAGGGTTCACGAATTATACCTGCGACGGAAAGAAGACAAGTAATTCCTGGCAATCTCGAGCGGACGACCCCAAGATCTTCTGCACGTATTCCTTCCTCGAGTCGGACGTCACGTGGGCGACGATCTTCCAACCTTTTCTTTTCCTTGGCAGCCCTCTCTTTCTCTCTTTACGTGAATCACGAATTTAGAGAAAGCTTCAGATTTCTGATCTGTAATTTGGCTGCCAGAGAATAGAGGATATATATAGGCTACGGCAGCGACCATGAGAAAAAATTAGGGTTAAGCCTCCTAACGGATCTAGATATCCCGTGTTCAGCCCGAACACACAATTCAGGCCCATTAACAATAGCTCGGTCAACTAATGAGCTATTGTTGCACTACCTCCCTAATCCCAAATTATGTTTGCGGGCTCCTTTTATTATATGCTCGTTTGGATCCCCATGTTAAGATATCGTATGTCTGTCGATCAAATTAAGTTACTGACAACTATATTGATTCGACATCTTTTATCCTTAAGTAGTACCGCTCAACTTTATTTGTCAAATCGGATATAATCCACCTGCAGGGTTTACATGACAATCCTTATGAGCTCCTTAAGGGGACATGTAACACCCTATTTTCTGAAATTAGGGTATTTTTAAAAATTTATTATTTTTATTATTTATTAATGGTATTTTGGTCATGATATGATTTTTAGTAATTTTTAGTTATTTAAAACTATTTTCTAAGTCACGACTTATGACTTTGTGACTTTACTAGTATAACCCTAGTGTAAACCCTAGAGATTTCATAACCTAGAGACTAACCATGATCATGTGAGCCTAGCCATAGGTTTAGAACTTCAAATTAGGGCTTTTTAGCCTAAAGGGTATTTTGGTAATTTTTTAGGATTTATTTGGAATTATTTGTATTTATGTGTTTTTAATATTATTTAATTATGGTTAAGTACCATGATTAGTCCCTAACCTAGTCTACCCTAATCCATAGGTTAGCCACTAACCTAGAAGCTTGAGGATAGATATTTCCATGGGTTAAAGTAGAAGAAATATCTAGATATTTACATATTAGATCTTTTCCATAGATTACTCAAAATATCCAAAACTTAGGCAAGAAAGTCCTTGCCTTCACCTTGAAGGAAGGCCATAGGACACCCCCCCTTGCCATGGCCGACCAAGGGCACCCCCCTAGCAGCCACTCCATCCTATATAATCCCATTGCATCATTCATGAACATTTTTACATGAATTTTAATCCTAGAAAAATCCCATTCCTCCAAACCTACACAACTTGATCATTTTTGATCCAAATCACCTCTAGTTTCTTGCATTGGACTTCCCTACACTAGAGGATACTAGTTAGGGCCTGCTATCGAGGATTTGAGGGGCTTTGGGCATCACCAAGAGAAGAGGACACCCCCCCCTACTTGGTATTTTCTTGAGTTTTCACACAAATAGGTAAATACCCTCAAACCATGTTAATATTATGTTTTTTTTTCATATTTGCATGCATCTAGGTACCAGGGAACTGTGGGTCAAATTTGGTGAAAATTAGAGTTGGTTTGGTGTCCGTATCGGACACGTATCCTAGGCTAGGAAACCTTGTTTGATGAAATGCCTGTGTGAATAAAATGTTTTTAATTTCAAAAACTAATTGAAAGGAAAATTAGGTCTTGTATTGTAGATCAGGAATCCTGAGGACTGAGTCAAAGATTTGGTGTCCTCGTGTCCAAAATGGACACACACATATACGTGCAGACACGGTGGCAGTGCCCTGCTGCCACACGTGTAGTGCTCACTGCAGAGGCCGTTAAAAATCACCAAATTTGGTGTGGGACTTGGGGCAGTGACTGACAAGTCACTCCCCAAGTTTTAAGACTCCTAGTATCGTGTCGGACACGGAATTTGGCACGCACTGATTTTGAACTGAAATGTGCGTACGAATTTTTCCCTACTGATACGCGCTTCGCGCGTGGACACGCGACTTCGTGGACACGACTCAGGCACCTAGACACCTACCTTGACACCCCACCTAGCTACTGACACGAGCACGACACCTCACGTGTCCTGTGTCGTGAGAACGAGACACTTGAACACGTGCACGAGACAGTGCACTTCACAGTGCACTGTACTTACCCGATTAGGGTTTTTGACACTTTGACACGCCGTGTCGTGTCGTGGTGGACTTCCAGTAACACACACGACACGTACACATATGGGGACACAATTACCAACCATAGGGTTCGAGCCATAGCTCGGTTACATGTGTGTTTTTGGGTTTACCCTATTTTCCCTGTGCACAATCCCCATTTCCAGATTTTAGGATAAATTCCAGTTTTCAAAAATAAATTTCGATTTGATTTTTGTTATGTTTTATACTTGTATTTGTATGTTTTTAATATATAAATATGTAGTATATATGTATGTGAGTGTGTGGGAGGAATTTGGGTGTATACACATGTGTGTACATGTGTATATACATGTAGGTGTGTGTATGTGTATTGTGTGTGTTGTGTGGGGCTGTTTCCTGTTCTCAGGAAATCTGAGAACAGCCCCCCTCCTCTTTCCTGTCCAGTTAAGTCCCTCTCTCTCACTGTCCAGCTCTCTCTCTCTTTCACTCTCTCTCACTCCAGTTACATCTCTCTCTCTCTCTCTATTTCCCTCTCTATATATATATATGTTATATTATGTATAGATATATATTGGTATATATAGTTGATATATATTGGGTATTGTATATGTATATATGTATGTATTGTAGGTGTGTGTGAGTGGTTCTCAGTTTTCTGAGAACACACCCTTCCTCCCTTCTTCCTGTGTTAATCCTCCTCTTCCTCACTGTTCAGTTAAGTCACTCTCTCTCTCTCACTTTCTTCCCTCTCTATGTATTTGTAATATATATATAAGTTTTGTGAATATATATAGGTATATATATATATGATATATATTTTTTTTACTGGATCATATAGTGTCATTATATATATATGTGACTTCCTAGGTATAGTTTTATATGGAACCCTATGACAACTAGCCTATGCCTAGGTTGCTAGCCTATGGCTTTGGGGCTAACCCTAATTGACCTAATGACCTAAACACCTACAAATTGACCCTTGTTGACTAAGGGTTGACCAAAGTCAACCTTAGGTCAAATTTGACCTAGTTAACCTAGGATTGACCTAAAATGACTAGTTTAACTAGTTTGACTAAAACCCTAACTAGTTTGACTAGTATTGACCTAACTTTGACTAGTTTGATTAGAATGTTGACCAGGAGTTGACTTTAACCTAGATTTGACTAACCTTAACTTGTTTGACCTTGTTTGACTTTATTTGACCTAGTATGACTTCCTGTGACCTAGTTTGACTATTAGAGATTGACCAAGAGTTGACTTTTGACCAGATTGACCTAGAATCATGTAGTATGCATTGTATACTCTATTTTTACCATTATGGATACATTGTGACTTGTGTTGCTCTGATTAGGAGCCATACATCTCTCCTCAGGCAGTATATCCTCTTCAGACATTCAGTTATCAGGCGAGTACATTCTCTGACCGTTTCATATTTGCCAGGATTTATATTCTTACTCTAGATTACTTTACTTGATGCTGACACGATTGTTATCACGGATTGGTACTATATGGATCTTTTCATGAGATGTTATCCCTCTCGGGAGCATCAGATACAGCATGTTGTGCGTTTCACGAATCATCATGTATCTCATGCTTCTATTATCATGAATCTTCATGTATCAGCTAGTGACTCATGTACTCTCATGATCATCGAGCCTTCATGAATCTTCATGAATCACTCATGTATCACCCATTTATGGGCTTATCACGAATCTTAACATAACTTGAATGGATCCTTGTGTATTGATTGGGGATGGGGGAGTGGAAATAGTCATGTGGATATTACCCTAGTAGCTGTAGTCATGAATCACTCTTAGCTGTAGTCATGAATCTCCAATGCCATTCATATGTCTATATTTTACTCTGACTCACTAGTCACTGCTAGTTCTCTATTATAGTAGATATTTCATTACAGTTATCTCTTTTACTACATGTATCTTCTTTCAGCAGTTCCTGTATTTTACTCTATTGCATGCTTTATATTTTCTATCATACTATGCACTGCGTGAGATGTATTGTGCTCGTTCCTGTCCTGACTGGACCTGTTGAAAATATTACAGAGGATGAGGATGAGGCCCTGGTGTCTACCTATTATGGAGCAGGACTAGATGACACTTATGTTGTGGACCCTCAGCAGGATCTACCTGCAGCTGAGGATGCTACCCCAGTAGTCTAGGCTAGTTTAGCTATACAGTTATTTCTGTATTACTATTTTGTCTCACATTCTGAGTTTTATTTTGAGATGTTGAGATGTATAGACTCTTAGACTTATTGTATATTGGGTTGACATTCTGGATATTATGTTGTACTAGACACTTAGACTTATTCATCTATGATACTGTTCTCTTGAGTTACTATTTATCTATCTGTCTTTCGTTCTTCTACCCTAGATGTGATTGAGATGTATATTGTTATGTCACCTCCACTCGGAGAGTATAAACTGTACAGGTACTTTGGTATTGTTAGATGATTGACCTAGGACAGCGTTCTACCGCCGACACTGCGGCGTAGGCTGGACGTACCCACTTCTCGTGCCCTTACTCTAGGGTGCGGGTCGTGACACATTTTTAGTGGTGGCCCATGCAGGTCGAGTTTATGTAGTGATATTTGAACTAGAGTATCACTACAAGCCTGTGATAGGATTGGAGGAATAGGCTTAGTGAGAGAGGATACTCAATCATTGTTAGGATACCTTGAGAGATTCCTGGGATGACCCTTGAGAATCTCATTTGAAATTACGATTTAAACTCCTTTTCCCTTGATTGAATTTGATTTTTGGAGGATTCACTGTAGAACTTTGAATCCTGGTGTTAGTTGATGATTTTGAAATTTTTTGTAGTTGTTGATTTAATTTCTTTGTGTTAGATTAATATATTTTATTTTAAGGTACTCAATCACATCTATGAGAAAACTCTCATCTGTTTCTTGCCATCTAATTTTCTTGCTAATTGTTTTCCCTTGAAATGAACTGTCCCCTCTATTTTCTGCATCTTGCTTAAACTCTTCTACCAAACTATGTGACTGTATCCCAAACCTGACTTACTCGACATTTCCTCAAATCAAGACCTTACTGAGACCTTCTAACCTTGACCTTTGATTTATCGAACCCTAACTATATTCATCTAGTAGCCTATCTATCCCTAGGACTGTGTTCCTAAATTATTTACTAGATTCCTAATTAATTTTATTCCATGGGTTAATTTGATCTTCTTTAATTTTTGCATCAATTATCACGTCTTGAACTCCCACTTTCTATTCTAGATCATTGGATGTCCTTTACCGTGACTTAGATATTCAGAGTATAATACTAGCTGTTACCTCCCAACAAACTTCACATGTAAGACCTAGACTAGCCTACCTTCATGTAGGTATTCCATGTCCTACTAAAACCCGTCTCCTTGTACTCTATTTTCTTGATATGATTTTCTGGTCAAATGGCTAAACTATAACCTCTACCGTGATACTAAATTTATTCTTATTTCAATTAGAAATCCACCTTGGTTCAATTCTTTCGACCTGGCATGTGATGGTGTTCTGCTTGAATCCTTGAATACTTAACCTTGTACCTTATCTTGAATGCTTGACCCGATTGGTTAAGAATCTTGGACTATGTATCTTCCTTCATCATTTCTACCCTTACTTATATCTTATGCTACAAATTTATCCTTAGTTTTACAAGCTTATCCTTTTCGAGCTTGATCATGATATATTTTATTGGGTGCGCACCCACTAACATATTATCTAATTAGAACCGGCGCATGATGGTCTGATCAACCTATTGCATTTTTGGTTCGCTTTTCATATATTAATCTACGTGGATGGAGACACAGTTAAACTTGTCCTAGAATCTTATCCGCAACAGCCTTGACAATTCTCCTTGGAATTATTTTATCGCCCATGAACCTCGTATTCGCATCCAGTTGAATTAAATTTAATCATGACCTGGATCTTCATCATTGGATGCTCGTGCTCATACTTGATTTCATTGATTTTCCACCTTGCCCAAATCTCGATTTATCCTGAAATTGATCAACTTAGATCGTGTCAAGACTAAAATCTATTTGTGATTGTTTGTGCCTAAACTTTCAATTTTCTTTTACCACTTTATGGAATAGTAACTTTTAATGATTTCTCACTTGCTTGTTAATGACCAATTTTTATATAGGATGGTAGACGGCCCTATAGCCTTGATGATTGTTGTTCCCTTACCTTTCCAATTAGGACACCTTAGATTGCTTGTACGTTTTGATACCATAGGACAGTATTGATCTAGAATGACTATGCACCTAGAGGAGACCACAGACTGTCCCAATTAACCTGTCCCCCTGGTACCACTATTTCATCACGATTTTTGGTTCAATTTAGGCCATAAATCTTTCCTACTCTAAGTTGTGATCATCGTAGACACATTACCGTGACTTTTAAATTAGGAGCACAAGACTAGTTGTTTTCTCAAAACTGACTTCACATACATGACCTAGACATGACACTCTACACCTATGACCTTAGTGTCCCACTCAGGCATACCATCGTGTGCTTCATTTGCTTAGTACGATTTTCCTGACCCGAGGCTCCATCCTGATTTACCCCATGGAGTTACTTTCGATTTCGATTTAAATTAAGGACACCTTATGACCTAAAACTGCCAACCAATTTTTGGACATGACCCAGTATAGGTCTACTACCCATATTTTGCTTGTTGATCTTGCATGTTGCTAGGTAGTAGCTTCGTCCCTGATTGTTGGAGGTTTGACCTAGGAGGAGTACGACCATCTAAATTTCGAGGACGAAATTATTGTTAGGAGGGTAGACTTGTAACACCCTATTTTCTGAAATTGGAGTATTTTTGAAAATTTATTATTTTTATTATTTATTAATGGTATTTTGGTCATGATATGATTTTTGGTAATTTTTAGTTATTTAAAACTATTTTCTAAGTCACGACTTATGACTTTGTGACTTTACTAGTATAACCCTAGTGTAAACCCTAGAGATTTCATAACCTAGAGACTAACCATGATCATGTGAGCCTAGCCATAGGTTTAGAACTTCAAATTAGGGCTTTTTAGCCTAAAGGGTATTTTGGTAATTCTCTAGGATTTATTTGGAATTATTTGTATTTATGTGTTTTTAATATTATTTAATTATGGTTAAGTACCATGATTAGTCCCTAACCTAGTCTACCCTAATCCATAGGTTAGCCACTAACCTAGAAGCTTGAGGATAGATATTTCCATGGGTTAAAGTAGAAGAAATATCTAGATATTTACATATTAGATCTTTTCCATAGATTACTCAAAATATCCAAAACTTAGGCAAGAAAGTCCTTGCCTTCACCTTGAAGGAAGGCCATAGGACAACCCCCCTTGCCATGGCCGGCCAAGGGCACCCCCCTAGCAGCCACTCCATCCTATATAATCCCATTGCATCATTCATGAACATTTTTACATGAATTTTAATCCTAGAAAAATCCCATTCCTCCAAACCTACACAACTTGATCATTTTTTATCCAAATCACCTCTAGTTTCTTGCATTGGACTCCCCTACACTAGAGGATACTAGTTAGGGCCTGCTATCGAGGATTTGAGGGGCTTTTGGCATCACCAAGAGAAGAGGACACCCCCCTACTTGGTGTTTTCTTGAGTTTTCACACAAATAGGTAAATACCCTCAAACCATGTTAATATTATGTTTTCTCTTCATATTTGCATGCATCTAGGTACCAGGGAACTGTGGGTCAAATTTGGTGAAAATAAGAGTTGGTTTGGTGTCCGTATCGGACACGTATCCTAGGCTAGGAAACCTTGTTTGATGAAATACCTGTGTGAATAAAATGTTTTTAATTTCAAAAACTAATTGAAAGGAAAATTAGGTCTTGTATTGTAGATCAGGAATCCTGAGGACTGAGTCGAAGATTTGGTGTCCTCGTGTCCAAAACGGACACGCACATACACGGTGGCAGTGCCCTGCTGCCACACGTGTAGTGCTCACTGCACAGGCCGTTAGAAATTACCAAATTTGGTGTGGGACTCGGGGCAGTAACTGACAAGTCACTCCCCAAGTTTTAAGACTCCTAGTATCGTGTCGGACACGAAATTTGGCACGCACTGATTTTGAACTGTACTGTGCACACGAATTTTTCCCTACTGATACGCGCTTCGCGCGTGGACACGCGACTTCGTGGACACGACTCGGGCACCTAGACACCTACCCTGACACCCCACCTAGCTACTGACACGAGCACGACACCTTACGTGTCCTGTGTCGTGAGAACGAGACACGTGAACACGTGCACGAGACAGTGCACTTCACAGTGCACTGTACTTACCCGATTAGGGTTTTTGACACTTTGACACGACGTGTCGTGTCGTGGTGGACTTCCAGTGACACACACGACAAGTACACATATGGGAACACAATTACCAACCATAGGGTTCGAGCCATAGCTCGGTTACATGTGTGTTTTTGGGTTTACCCTATTTTCCCTGTGCACAATCCCCATTTCCAGATTTTAGGATAAATTCCAGTTTTCAAAAATGAATTTCGATTTGATTTTTGTTATGTTTTATACTTGTATTTGTATGTTTTTAATATATAAATATGTAGTATATATGTATGTGAGTGTGTGAGAGGAATTTGGGTGTATACACATGTGTGTACATGTGTATATACATGTAGGTGTGTGTGTATGTATTGTGTGTGTTGTGTGGGGCTGTTTCCTGTTCTCAGGAAATCTGAGAACAGCCCTCCTCCTCTTTCCTGTCCAGTTAAGTCCCTCTCTCTCACTGTCCAGCTCTCTCTCTCTCTCTTTCACTCTCTCTCTCACTCCAGTTACATCTCTCTCTCTCTATTTCCCTCTATATATATATATATATATATATATATATATATATATATATATATATATATATATATATATATGTTATGTTATGTATAGATATATATTGGTATATATAGTTGATATATATTGGGTATTGTATATGTATATATGTATGTATTGTAGGTGTGTGTGAGTGGTTCTCAGTTTTCTGAGAACACACCCTTCCCCCCTTCTTCCTGTGTTAATCCTCCTCTCCCTCACTGTTCAGTTAAGTCACTCTCTCTCTCACTGTCTTCCCTCTCTATGTATTTGTAATATATATAAGTTTTGTGAATATATATAGGTATATATATATATATGATATATATATTTTTTACTAGATCATATAGTGTCATTATATATATATGTGACTTCCTAGGTATAGTTTTATATGGAACCCTATGACAACTAGCCTATGGCCTAGGTTGCTAGCCTATGGCTTTGGGGCTAACCCTAATTGACCTAATGACCTAAACACCTACAAATTGACCCTTGTTGACTAAGGGTTGACCAAAGTCAACCTTAGGTCAAATTTGACCTAGTTAACCTAGGATTGACCTAAAATGACTAGTTTAACTAGTTTGACTAAAACCCTAACTAGTTTGACTAGTATTGACCTAACTTTGACTAGTTTGATTAGAATGTTGACCAGGAGTTGACTTTAACCTAGATTTGACTAACCTTAACTTGTTTGACCTTGTTTGACTTTATTTGACCTAGTATGACTTCCTGTGACCTAGTTTGACTATTAGAGATTGACCAAGAGTTGACTTTTGACCAGATTGACCTAGAATCATGTAGTATGCATTGTATACTCTATTTTTACCATTGTGGATACATTATGACTTGTGTTGCTCTGATTAGGAGCCATACATCTCTTCTCAGGAAGTATATCCTCTTCAGACATTCAGTTATCAGGCGAGTACATTCTCTGACCGTTTCATACTTGCTAGGATTTATATTCTTGCTCTAGATTACTTTACTTGATGCTGACACGATTGTTATCACGGATTGGTACTATATGGATCTTTTTATGAGATGTTATCCCTCTCGGGAGCATCAGATACAACATGTTGTGCGTTTCACGAATCATCATGTATCTCATGCTTCTATTATTATGAATCTTCATGTATCAGCTAGTGACTCATGTACTCTCATGATCATCGAGCCCTTATGAATCTTCATGAATCACTCATGTATCACCCATTTATGGGCTTATCACGAATCTTAACATAACTTGAACGGATCCTTGTGTATTGATTGGGGATGGGGGAGTGGAAATAGTCATGTAGATATTACCCCAGTAGCTGTAGTCATGAATCACTCTTAGCTGTAGTCATGAATCTCCTATGCCATTCACATGTCTATATTTTACTCTGACTCACTAGTCACTGCTAGTTCTCTATTATAGTAGATATTTCATTACAGTTATCTTTTTTACTACATGTATCTTCTTTCCGCAGTTCCTGTATTTTACTCTATTGTATGCTTTATATTTCCTATCATACTATGCACTGCGTGAGATGTATTGTGCTCGTTCCTGTCCTGACTGGACCAGTTGAAAATATTATAGAGGATGAGGATGAGGCCCTGGTGTCTACCTATTATGGAGCAGGACTATATGACACTTATGTTGTGGACCCTCAGCAGGATCTACCTGCAGCTGAGGATGCTACCCCAGTAGTCTAGGCTAGTTTAGCTAGACAGTTATTTCTGTATTACTATTTTGTCTCACATTCTGAGTTGTATTTTGAGATGTTGAGATGTATAGACTCTTAGACTTATTGTATATTGGGTTGACATTCTGGATATTATGTTGTACTAGACACTTAGACTTATTCATCTATGATACTGTTCTCTTGAGTTACTATCTATCTATCTGTCTTTCGTTCTTCTACCCTAGATGTGATTGAGATGTATATTGTTATGTCACCTCCACTCGGAGAGTATAAACTGTACAGGTACTTTGGTATTGTTAGATGATTGACCTAGGACAGTGTTCTACCGCCGACACTGCGGCGTAGGCTGGACGTACCCACTTCTCGTGCCCTTACTCTAGGGTGCGGGTCGTGACACGTTTTTAGTGGTGGCCCATGCAGGTCGAGTTTATGTAGTGATATTCGAACTAGAGTATCACTACAGCCTGTGATAGGATTGGAGGAATAGGCTTAGTGAGAGAGGATACTCAATCATTGTTAGGATACCTTGAGAGATTCCTGGGATGACCCTTGAGAATCTCATTTGAAATTACGATTTAAACTCCTTTTCCCTTGATTGAATTTGATTTTTGGAGGATTCACTGTAGAACTTTGAATCCTGGTGTTAGTTGATGATTTTGAAATTTTTTGTAGTTGTTGATTTTAATTTCTTTCTGTTAGATTAATATATTTTATTTTAAGGTACTCAATCACATTTATGAGTAAACTCTCATCTGTTTCTTGCCATCTAATTCTCTTGCTAATTGCTTTCCCTTGAAATGAACTGTCCCCTCTATTTTCTGCATCTTACTTAAACTCTTCTATCAAACTATGTGACTGTATCCCAAACCTGACTTACTCGACATTTCCTCAAATCAAGACCTTACTGAGACCTTCTAACCTTGACCTTTGATTTATCGAACCCTAAATATATATATATATATATATATATATATATATATATATATAACATATATGTATATATATAGAAAATACATATATATACATAAAGAAATAAATATATAATATATATATATATATATATATATATATATATATATATATATATATATATATATATATATATATATATATATATATATATATATATATATATATATATATATAAATACTGTACATACGTATATAACAGTATGTATATATATAATAAAAAATATATATACAGAAATATATATATATATACATATATATAATATATAAATATATATATATATATATATATATATATATATATATATATATATATATATATAAACATAAAAATAAAAGAAAAAGAAAAAGAAAAAGAAAAAGAAAAAGAAAAAGAAAAAGAAAAAGAAAACAAACACAACACAGGGGGCTCGAACTCGGCCCTATGGGTCGGGTTCCCTGACTGGGTCGGGCTGGCAAGGGGGTCAGCCCGAAGCTTGTGTTAGGGTTAGGGTTTAGATTTTATTTATTTAGGTTTTAGTTTATATTAATAATAACCCGATAAAACAGTCTTGTTTCCTAACTGTTAAGGACACAAGAGTCAAAGTGTCGGGGTTATTTACGACACGCACGAGTATTGACTCGCATGTCCAAGCACTGGACTAGGGTCCTCGTGTCCGGGCGACCCTAATACGTGTGTACGAGACACGTACGACACGGTAGACACGCTGCCACTTACGTGTCCGGTGAGTAGGGGAGTTTTCAAGGGTGCTGGACGGCGGAGAAGGTGATGGGGCGGTGGCGCTCGGGTGGCGATCGACTCGCCTCGTCACGGCGCGTCGGTTGATGGTGGTTGGGGGCGGTGGAAGTCGTCGGGGAGTCTGGACGGAGTTCGCTGGAGTTAGGGTTAGGGTTTAGGCTGTCGGGGTGGTTGTGGGTGGCTGGGGGGTTGTAGTAGTGGTGGTCTAGTTGAGGAGAGTGAGGGAGTTTTTATAGGGGGTCGAGTCGGTCGGGGGGCATCGTGCTGGCCGGAAATGGCGGGGGCAGTGAGTCGGCGGTCGTCGGTCAGTCGGGGGGCAGTCGGGTCGTCGGGGGTGGGTAGATTAGGAATTACACTTAGGCCCCCATAGTTTTAGGATATTACAATTAGGTCCTAACAGTAGGTAAATGCAAATAGAAATTTGCATTCCGCAATATAAAATAATTGATTAATTGCAAACTGATATTGTAAAAATTTAATAAATTACAGATTGATATAAAAATAATTCTAAATATTACAGAATGATATTAAAATATTTAAATTAATTACAAAATGATATTTTAGTATTTAAAACTCATTTAAAAATTCTAGAAAAATTTCTAAAAATCATAATAAATATTTTAAGGCTAAATATGACATTAAAAACTAATTAACACTAATTAAATAAATTTTTGAAAAATAGGGGCTTATAAGTCTTCACTCCTTGAAACAATTTCGTCCTCGAAATTCACAAGGATTGAAGACCCTACAATTTTCTAACATAACAAGCAATGTAACAAATGACTAAGGCTATGATTGAAACTAACCTCTAAGATATCAAGCGGGAACGGGTGGTTCCCTCGCAGTGGTTGGATCGAACAAGTAAGGGTATATCTCCCTTATGTCCGACTCCTTCTTCCAAGTAGATTCACCCGGAGAGTGACGGCTCCAAGCTACTCGTACTAAGGGTATAACCTTGTTCCTCAGCCTCTTCTCCCTCCTGTCTAATATCTCCACTGGCTGCTCAGAAACTGTAAGGCTCAGTCCGACCTCCAACTCTTAATGATCTAGCACATGACTGGGGTCTGGAACATATCTCCTCAGCTGAGATACGTGAAAGATATCGTGAACTCTTGCTAGGTTGGGTGGAAGTGCAACCCTGTAAGCTACCTCTCTAATCCTGCCAAGTATCTCGAACGGCCCGATGTATCTGGGGCTCAGCTTCCCTCCTCGTCCGAACCGGATTGTCCCTCTAGTAGGTGATATCTTCACTAGCACCATATCACCGTCTGTGAACTCCATCGGTCTGCGACTAGCATCAACCCAGTGTTTCTGCCTGTCCTGAGCTACTCTGAGCCTGTCTCTGATCATCCCGACCTTCTCTGCTGCATCTGTGATCATCTCTGGCCCAAGCATAACTCTGTCTCCGACATAATCCTAAAAGAGTGGTGTATGGCATCGTCGTCCATATAGCACCTCGAAAGGAGACATACCGATACTGGCTTGGTAGCTGTTATTGTATGAAAACTCTACCAAGTGCAGATGGCTCTCACATGATCCTCCAAAGTCCAGTACGCAGGTCCTCAACATATCCTCCAGTGTCTGTATCGTCCTCTCGGAATGCCCATCTGTCTGCGGGTGGTACGTCGTACTGAACTTGAGCCTACTGCCCAACTCCTCCTGCAAGCTCCTCCAGTAGTGGGACGTGAATCTGCTGTCTCTGTCCGACATGATGCTCACTGGCAATCCGTGTAGGCGAACTATCTGATGCATGTATAGCTCCGCCAACTTCTCGGTGGAAAGCCCCACCTTGAAGGGTATGAAGTGCGCATACTTCGTCAGCATGTCTACGATGACCCAAATGGCATCCTTCCCTCCTTGGGAACGAGGAAGCCCTGAGACGAAGTCTATCATAATGTGTTCCCACTTCCATTCGGGAATGGGTAACGGCTGCAACAAACCAGCTGGCCTCTGGCGCACCGTATTGACCTGCTGGCAAACTAGGCATCTCGAGATGAAACGTGATACATCCCTCTTCATCCCGTGCCATCAAAGATGTTCCTGCAAGTCATGGTACATCTTGTTAACACCAAGGTGAATAGAATATCTCGATCGGTGCGCCTCCTGCAAGACTGCCTCTATCAGCTCTCCCTTCGGCACGCACAATCGACTGCCATGCCTCGAGGATCCATCCTCTGCTACGGTGAAATCATCCAGCAATCCAGCTAAAGCCTGGGCTCAAAGTCTGTAAAGGCTCTCATCTGTAGACTGTGCCTCCCGGATCTGCTCTATCAAACCTGACTGAATGTCAAGCGCCATCATCTGTATCACCGATCCTGGCCGAACTAGCTCGATACCGAGCTTCTCCAGGTCTTCCTGCAAATGCCGATCTATCATCATATACCATGCCATCGGATCCCTGCTCAGCGCATCTGCCACCATATTTGCCTTCCCGGGGTGATACTGTAAATCGATGTCGAAGTCCTTCATCAACTCCAACCATCGTCTTTGCCTCATGTTCAGCTTTTTCCGCGTGAACACATACTTCAAGCTTTTGTGGTCAGTAAAGATTTCTACACGCTCTCCGTATAAGTAATGTTTCCATAACTTGAGTGCAAAGATCACCGCATCTAACTCTATGTCATGGGTAGGATAATTCCGCTCATAAGTCCGCAATTGCCTAGATGCATAAGCAATCACTTTCCCATGCTGCTGTAGGACATATCCTAGCCCCTTTCCTGAAGCATCGCTGTAAATGGTGAAACCTCCAGAACCTGAAGGTAAAGTCAGAACTAGAGCGGTTGTCAGCCTCCTCTCCAGCTCCTTAAATGCTGCCTGACAGTCCTCTGACCAAATGTACTCTGCGTCCTTTCACGTCAGCTTCGTCATGGGTTCAGCTATCCTAGCAAAGTCCTGGACGAACTTTCTATAATAGCCTGCTAAACCCAGAAAGCTCATGATCTCTGAAACTGACGTCGGAGTCTTCTATGTCTCAACTGCAGCAATCTTCCTGGGATCCACCGAGATTCCCTCTCCAGTAACTATATGGCCGAGAAACTCTACTCGGTCTAAAAAGAACTCGCACTTCGGCAATTTGGCAAACAATCTCTCCTGCCTCAGAATCTCCAAAACTGTTCGCAAGTGCTCTGCATGCTCCTCCGGCGTCTTTGAGTATATCAGGATGTCGTCGATAAACACTACGACGAACTTATCCAGATACTGGTGAAATGTTTTATTCATCAAATTCATAAAGACAGCTGGCGCATTTGTGAGACCAAATGGCATCACCAAAAACTTGTACTGCCCGTACTTCGTGTTGAACGTCGTCTTCTGGATGTCTGCTGCCCTAACCTTCACCTGGTGGTACCCGAATCTCAAGTCTATCCTAGAAAACACCTTTGCCCCACTCAACTGGTCGAACAAATCATCTATCCTGGACAGAGGATATTTGTTCTTGATGGTGATGTCATTCAAGGCCCGGTAGTCAATACACAACCTAACTGTACCATCCTTCTTAGGCACAAAGAGCACTGGCGCTCCCCATGGAGAAGCACTAGATCGAATGAAACCCTTTTTCAACAGGTCATCAATCTGTTCTTTCATCTCTACGGCCTCCTTAGGATTCAGTCTATAGCAAGCCCGGGATACTGGTGATGAACACGTCACTAAATCTATAGTGAACTCCACATCTCTGTCAGGCAGAAGTCCTGGAAGATCCTCTGGGAATACATCCATAAACTCCCTAATGATAGGGTGTAGCGGTGCTACGTCCCCAACTGTCGCACAACAGTTCGGCTCTAGGCTGATCTCCGGCCCTGTCCTTCTGACTCTGAATGGTGCTGTGCCTGGGGGATTGAACAAAATACTACCCTCATGAAAATCTATAGATGCATGGGCATAGCTAAGCCAGTCCATCCCCAATATGATATCATAACCGGAGAGTGGCATCACAAAGAATCATCCCTCAAACTCTCTCCCGGCTATAGTAATAGAGCATCTATAGATAGCTCTAATAGGCACTGGTCCTCCTCCCGTCATCACTCTACTAATCTCCGCAGTAGGTGTAGATACTAGGTGGTATTCATGCATAAACTCTAATGACAGGAAGCTATGAGATGCACCAGAATCAAACAAGCATAGAGCTAGAAAAGTGTGTAAATAAACATGAGTTGTGATGATGTCAGCTAAGTAATCTGGCTCCGAAACCCGCTCCGGCTCCGGCTCAAGGGCTAGGCTATAAGTCTTCCCCTGGGGTCCCTTCTGCTGCTGCAGATGTTGCCCAAACCTCTGCTACTGAGTCGGAAGTGGTCCTCTAGGTATCCTGGCTGCTGGGTACTCTCGAAGCTGATGGGTGGCAGACCCGCAAGCTAAATACTGCTTCAACCACTTCCTGCAGATGGCATAATCATGTCCTAGTCTTCCACAGAAAGAACATATAGCTCCCTTCTGCTGCTGCCTGGGTCCCGGGGCTCTAACTGGCGGGGTCTAGTGATGTGATGTAGGGGGACGATATATCTGCTGGGGTGGCGTCGGTGCTCTCTACTGGAAAGCCTGACGCTTGGACGGTCCCTCGTGATGTACAGAAGCCGGCCTCTTGCTAGATAGAAGACGCTCCTCAATGCTCCGGCCCAACTCTAGGCTCTGGTAGTAGTCAGTCGTACCGTTCGCCACCATAAGAATGCCAATGTTTGGAACTATACCATGGCAAAACCTACGGGTCATCTCCTCTGGGTCTGCAACCAGACTAGGAGCGAAACGGCTCAGGCGACTAAACTCTGCCGCATACTCATCGACAGAATGGTTCCCCTGCTGGATGTTCTGGAATCGTAGCCCCATGGCTACTCTAGCGGTGGTCGAGAAGAATTTCTTCTTGAACTGGGTCTTGAACTGATCCCAAGTGGTCCTCCCTCTCGCAAATAACGGCTCATTCCGGAACTAAACTCCTGCTAAGTCTATCAGCAGAAATCCTGCTGCCTCGACCTGGAGTTCATCCGGCATCCTAACTCCAAGGAGCTTCCTATCTACCGAGTCTAGCCAGTCATCTACTACTACTATGCCCTCAGTCCCTGAGAACTCCTTGGGGTTCAGACCCATAAAGTCCTTGATCATCCCCGCTCTCTGCCGTAGCTCTACAGGTAGTAGGACCACGGTACGTTCCTCAGAACGCTCCATGCTCTGGCGGAGTAGGATGGTCTGCTCCTGATGGGTCGTTAGGAACCCCTGGATCAGAGTGAGCAGTTGGTTCCCGTCGAGTGTGACGGAAGCCTGGATAGGTATAGTAATAGGGGGTGGTGGAAGTATCGGGTCCTGCTGGGACTGCGATGTGGAAGGTGGTGGAGGCATCTGGGTTGGTGGATTTGTGGAGTGGAGGAGTATGATAGGTGGAGGTGGAGGTGTATCAGTCAACTGGTCAGCTGACTGGATGGGGAGTGTGCCATTCTCAGGTGTGACATACTGGATAAACGAGTAAGCACCATCTAATTACAATAAAAATGACTTCTAAGGACTTGTTAAAGTAAGCAACCATAGACAAGGAAATCTAATTATAATAGCAAGCATATGATGCATTTCCTATGTTGCAATCCTAGCATTCCTCTAGGTGTTCTAAGCGTCATTCCTAATGTTGTCTAATTACCTTAAGTTCCTAATTGCAGGAATGCTCGGTACAATAACATAACCAAACCATTTTAGTCGGGACCTGCATGGCCACCACTAAAAACATGTCACGACCCGCTACCCAAATTGTTGGGCCGGGCCGAGTCATGTCCAGCCTGTGCTTGAGATAAAGCGCAGTAAGCTGTTCTAGAGATAACAAGATAAGACTAAATGTGCTAACAGTTCTATAAGTGAATAAAAGTCATAAATGCTCTAAACACAAAAGTCGTCTCATATAGTAGTAAGTCCAAGTACAAGTCTGAAATATAAAACTGGATACATGTCCAGTTACAAAATACGTAGTCTAATACATAACTACACTAAATATCCCAAGCAGCTATGCAAACTAGATGAGTTTTCCCGTAGGAACATCCTCGTATGGCAAAGCCTGGTCCTCGACAGTATCTCCATAATATGGGTCACAGAGCAACTCCTCCTCAGTAAGAATACCTACAATGTTATCCTGTCAGGGCGGAAGCAAGTACTGATTCTAACAAGCTAGCATATGAAACATGGAAATGAACATGAGAGGAATAACTGGAAACATGGCATCACATAATCTATCATGGCAGGGACACATATGTCATAGAGACAGATGTATATGTAATGTTTAAAACTGTAGCAGGTACGTGATCGTCAATAGGTGTACAATGCGCAGGGGCACATAATGAAATGTACTTCCGTATAAGTGATAAGGCGATAGATGTATATACATACAAATCTGCTTTGAGAAAAAGCCTACGACAAGGTATACATATAAAACGTCAACTTTGCTCGGTACATACGTACGGAGAAGGGGGTATGATCACGTATGCTACTAACAGTTTTCCCATAACCCAGATTCTAATCATGTGAGAGACACATAAAGATTGTTCTAAGCATGGTAGTAACTGAAAGTACAACATGTGAATATCTAACTTGCTACCCCAAGGATCAGTATTTGTCATGGTTCGATCATAGTTCATAGATGCAACAATATGTAAAGTTTGTAGAGAGTACTTGCCTCTAGCAAAGCAAGCTGCGATAAAAGTGCTATAAATGTTTGGTAACTCGTCACTGTAGAAATAAATACATAAATTTAGTTTTTACACTAAGCTAAAACACTAAGACACTAATTGGTGCAACACGACTTGTGATTGGGCACCTAGCCAAAATGATGACTTTAGCATAGGAAACCAATGTGGGGTGACACACTACAATAACTAACTTTTTAGGGTCTTTACACTAGTGAGGGGTGAGTTTTAATACGGCCATAACTCAAAATAACACAAAAAGTTGCAAGTCGTAATTATTCAATAAATAAATCAATTGAACATTGTGTTTCAACAATTTTTGAGATAGACAAAAAGCTCAATTTTATATAAAATAAAGTACTAAAATAATCTTTGTTAATTATAGAATTTATTATAATTTTTTTGGAATTTATTAACCAGTACAAGTATTTTATAAAAATCAGTTTTCCAAAGTACACAGAAAATGAGTTCTGGTTTCATATTCCAAAACAGTGGCAAAACTATAAATTAAATATTATAAAAATTATACTAAATTAGATAAATTAACATAATATCTAAATACTATTTTTCCAAAATTTTAACAGCAGTTAAAGTATTTTTAGAAATTCAAAATAGTATGGTACACAATCTAAATTTAAATAATTAATTATCTGCGTATTTTGTCCATGTACATAATTTGAACCAAAGTTCAAATACAGGACCCAAGGCCATGAATCATGTCCAATATGACTTGTACATGTCTTGAATATGGAAAAACATATTTGAGCCCAAAAACCCATGCTAGGCTTGGACACCAAATGGTTGCAGTAATTAAAATACACAAAAAAAATACAAAGGGATAAAAATACGTAATAAATATTAATATTTTAATAGGGTAAAATTTTACATAGTAGCCATAAAAATATGACAAATAATATTTACATATATTAAAATATAAATATGTATAATATTACGTAAATTACTTAGGCTAAATAGTTATGTATATATACATATACATATATAACATATATGTATATATATAGAAAATACATATATATACATAATGAAATAAATATATAATATATATATATAAATACTGTACATACGTATATAACAGTATGTATATATATAATAAAATATATATATACAGAAATACATATATACATATATATATATATATATATATATATATATATATATATATATATATATACATATATATATATATATATATACATATATATATATATATATATATATATATATATATATATATATATATATATATATATATATATATTACTATATATATATATATATATATATATACATATATATATATATATATATCTATATATATATATATATATATATATATATATATATAATATATATATATATATATATATATATATATATAAATAAAATATATATATATATATTATATATATATATATATATATATATATATATATATATATATATATATATATATATATATATAAATAAAATATATATTTTATTTATATATATATATATATATATATATATATATATATATATATATATATATATATATATATATATATATATATATATATAACAGTATGTATATATATAATAAAATATATATATACAGAAATACATATATACATATATATATATATATATATATATATATATATATATATATATATATATATATATATATATATATATATATATATATATATATATATATATATACATATATACATAAAAAAAAAAGAAAAAGAAAAAGAAAAAGGAAAAAGAAAAAGAAAACAAACACAACACAGGGGGGCTCAAACTCGGCCCTATGGGTCGGGTTCCCTGACTGGGTCGGGCTGGCCAGGGGGTCAGCCCAAAGCTTGTGTTAGGGTCAGGGTTTAGATTTTATTTATTTAGGTTTTAGTTTATATTAATAATAACCCGATAAAACAGTCTTGTGTCCTGACTGTTAAGGACACAAGAGTCAAAGTGTCGGGGTTATTTATGACACGCACGAGTATTGACTCACGTGTCCAAGCATTGGACTAGGGTCCTCGTGTCCGGGCGACCCTAATACGTGTGTACGAGACACGTACGACACGGTAGACACGCTGCCACTTACGTGTCCGATGAGTCGGGGGTTTTCGAGGGTGCTGGACGGCGGAGAAGGTGATGGGGCGGTGGCGCTCGGGTGGCAATCGACTCGCCTCGTCATGGCGCGTCGGTTGATGGTGGTTGGGGGCAGTGGAAGTCGTCGGGGAGTTTGGACGGAGTTCGCCGGAGTTAGGGTTAGGGTTTAGGCTGTCGGGGCGGTTGTGGGTGGCTGGGGGGTTGTAGTGGTGGTGGTCGAGTTGAGGGGAGTGAGGGGGTTTTTATAGGGGGGTCGAGTCGGTCGTGAGGCATCGTGCTGGCCGGAAATGGCGGGGGCAGTGAGTCGTCGATCGTCGGTCAGTCGGGGGGCAGTCGGGTCGTCGGGGGTGGGTAGATTAGGAATTACACTTAGGCCCCCATAGTTTTAGGATATTACAATTAGGTCCTAACACTAGGTAAATGCAAATAGAAATTTGCATTCCGCAATATAAAACAATTGATTAATTGCAAACTGATATTGTAAAAATTTAATAAATTGCAGATTGATATAAAAACAATTCTAAATATTACAGAATGATATTAAAATATTTAAATTACTTGTAAAATAATATTTTAGTATTTAAAACTCATTTAAAATTTATTTAAAAATTCTAGAAAAATTTCTTAAAATTATAATAAATATTTTAAGGCTAAATATGACATTAACAACTAATTAACACTAATTAAATAAATTTTTGAAAAACAGGGGCTCATAACAATATCGATATAGGAAGCTTGGGATAAGCCCAACATCTTTTTCTTGTGATCTTGTAGAAATTTGATCCCAAGGATGTGACCTACTTCTCCCAAGTTATTCATATCAAATTGTTTGGATAACCATACCCTTACATCAGATAACACCTTCACATTATTTCCAATGAGCAAGATGTCATCCACATAAAGTACTAGGAATACCACCACATTTCCGTCATACTTTCTGTATACAAATGATTCATCCTGACATTGATCAAATCCATAGAATTTTATCTCCTGATCAAAACATATGTTCCAAGATCTGAAAGCTTGTTTAAGTCCATAAATGGACTTCTTGAGCTTACAAATAAGATGCTCTTGGCCCTTTTCAATGAACCCGTATGGTTGCTTCATATAGATGTCTTCCTCAAGGCTTCCATAAAGGAAAGCTATCTTGACATCCATTTGCCAAATCTGATAATCAAGATGAGCTGTAATAGATAAAAGAATTCGGATAGACTTAAGCATGGCTACTGGAGAAAAGGTTTTCTCATAATCGATATCCTCTCTTTGAGTAAAACCTTTTACTACAAGCCGAGCTTTAAAGGTTTCAACCTTACCATCTGATCCTCTTTTTCTCTTATAGACCCACTTGTATCCAATGGCTTTTACACCAACGGGTGGTTCTACAAGCTCCTAGACTTGATTATAATCCATAGATTCTGTTTCAAATATCATTGCTTTTTGCCAAGACTCTGCATCTTTATCTTGGAGTGCTTCATTGTAGGTACAGGGATCATAATCTTGTTCCTCGGGGATGAAGTCTGACGACTCTCCCAAGAACATATATCTATCAGGTTGTATCACAACCCTCCCACTACGACGAGGCACTATCGGTTGTGGTATAACATTTGTGACACGTTGTGCAGTTATTTGTGGTTCATCCTCTTGTACTTTTGATACTGAAGTACTTGGTGTCTCACCTCTCAGTTCTTCTAGAACCACTATACTTGTGGGTTTATGGTTCATCACGTAGTCTTCCTCTAAGAATCGGACATTGGTGCTAACAATGACCTTCTGATCCTTAGGACTATAAAATAAACCTCCTTTTGTTCCTCTTGGATAGCCTACGAACAAGCGTACTTGTGTATAAGATTCTAACTTATCTGCTTTCCCATTCAACACATGTGCTGGACTACACCAAATGCGAACATGTTTCAGACTAGGCTTACGCCCAATCCACAGCTCTATGGGAGTAAGAGGTACTGACTTAGAAGGAAACAAGTTCAAAATATAAGCTGCAGTCTCTAAGGCATATCCCCAAAATGAATCTGGTAAATCCGAATAACTCATCATTGATCTAACCATCTCCATAAGAGTTCTATTCCTTCTTTCGGCTATACCATTCTGCTGGAGCGTTTCAGGTGCAGTCAATTAGGATGCAATCCCAGCCTCTGATAAATAATCTTTAAACTCTCCAAAGAGGTACTCGCCACTACGATCTGATCGTAATGACTTGATACATTTTCCATGACGTTTCTCCGTTTCAGTCTTGTACTCTTTGAATTTCTCAAAGCACTCAGACTTACGGTGTATCAAATAAATGTATCCATACCTTGAATAATCGTCAATAAATGTGACAAAATATTCAAAGCCGCCTCTAGCTTGGATATTCATGGGTCCACACAAATCAGAATGAACCAATTCTAACACATCTTTGTCCCTATATCCCTTTTTCGTAAAAGGCCTTTTGGTCATTTTACCTTCCAAGCAGGATTCACAGACTGGTAGTGCCTCCACTTCCAATGAACTCAAAGGTCCATCTTCAACCAGTCTTTGAATCTTTCTTAGGTTAATTTGCCCCAATCGCAAGTGCCGAAGATATGTTTGGTTCATACAAGAAGGTTCTTTTCTCTCATTTAAGTTAGATGACATATTATTCATTTCCATAAGTTGCATTGTAGGTGAAATAGGATTAATGACATATAGATTATCAACTAATGCACCAGAACAGATAAAATGTTTATTCTTTCTAATAATAATATTGTCATTAAAACTGAATATCCATCCTTAACTAACATAGAAATAGAAACTAAATTCCTTCTAAGTGAAGGTGCATAAAGACAATCTCTCAATGTTAAATACTTATTTCTATCAAAAGATAAAGTAACATCTCCTAATGCAATGACTGATACTTTTGTAGCATCACCCATGAACAAGCATATCCCTCCATCACTGAGCCGTCTGGTTTCCTGGAACCCCTGTAATGTATTGCAGACATGATTAGTGGCTCCTGTATCTACACACCAGGTGCCAATAGATAACACCGCTAAACATGTTTCAACTACTAGTAAATGAAATATACCTTCTTTGTTTCCTTATTTGAGAAGTGGACAATCAGTCTTCCAATGTCCTGACCCTTTGCACTTGAAACATTTGCCTTTAGGCTTTTTCATCGTGCCTTGAGGTCCCATGCCCTTCTTTGCTGAGTTTGCATGTTTTTGAATGTTATTCTTCTTCTTACCGCCTTTTGGCTTAGAAGTAGAAGCCTTTTCAGAATAAAAAATATGACGACTCTGCCTAAAGAGAGATTCAGCATCCTGTAGCTCTTTTGCAAGTTCTGCCAAACTATACAACCTTTTGTTCATGTTGTAATTAAGGCACAAATTGTCAAAACTTTTAGGCAGAGTCTCGAGAATGATATCGACCTGGGATTCTCCATCGATTTCAGCTCCAAGTATCTCCATCTCATTCAAATGACCCATCATCTTGAGAACATGATCCCTTACTAGTGTACCCTCAGCCATTTTTGTATTCATCAAACATTTCATAGCAAACTGCCTAGCTGCTCTACTCTGATGTCCGAAGAGTTCCTTGAGGTTATACATCATGTTATAAGCTGTGGCCATGGCCTGATGCTGATGTTACAGTACATTTGACATAGATGCCAGAATATAACACCGCGCCATCTCATCTGCCTTTTTCCACTTCTTATAAGCCTCTTTGACCTCTTCATCAGAGTTAGCATCAGGCTTAGGTGGGCATTCCTCAACAAGTACATATTTGTACTCCTCAACAGTCAGAACAATGTCCAAATTACGTTTCTAGTCAATATAATTAGGTCCAATAAGTTTATTTTCTTTAAGAATCACCATAAGTGGACTGAAAGAACCCATTTTTGAAATCCTGAGAATCACATAAATAAAATTATGTCGGGCAAAATTTTTTTTTGAATTAATTAAATATTGATTCCATCAAAACAATAATAAAAAATTCACCAACACCTTGAACTCCATGAATTTAGCATGCCATGATAGTGTGGACGTACACAAATTCAACTTTGTTCAAGTAGGTTTTTCTTATTAATCTTACTATCATGTCAACATAACTTTATGACAAATAAAATTAATATGTTGGTCTTGCTCTGGTCATACAAATAATAGCAGTGACTTCGATGGGAAGGATACCATTATTTGTATCTAAGTGTATACCATTACTTAATAATAAGTCCATTACCTTGTAATGAATTCCTTCAGATGGAGAAGTGAACACATACTAGGTAACTTTCTACAATTATCCCTAAGGAAGTTTGTACTGGTGATCCATAATTATACTCATCCGATATGGAGGAAGGCACTAAAGCCAACGCGTAAGTATAATTACATCACCTACAAACCAGTAATAGAGACCATAGGATTTATACTAAATAAATATCATCTCCCACTTAGTTATTTAACAATGAGGGTTTTTCTACTAGTTGATATTATGTCCATGTTGCCCATTATTAATGTAGGCTTAGTTTTTCAAAAAAAATATCCACACAATAATAAACATGCATAATCAGAAAAAGCAAAATGACAACAAATAAGAAAAAAAATCCAACTATTATGGTCATCTTTCCTGCTCCGTCCTCAACTATCCGAATCCAAAATCTGGCGCTGCGCAGATCTATTCGGGGTTCGACCTGCCCGGTCAGGTCGCGAGGTTCGGGGCAGCGCCCCATTTTTTTAATTTTAGGTTTTGGCTGTCGATTCCTTCATCGAAAATTATTTGTCTGCCTCTAGACTGCTTAAAACTAGCATCTCGTCCGACGTCAGAAACAGCCACCACCGCCATCACGATTGATAAAAATAATTAAAATTACATTAATCCTATGCCTCCCGAAAGAGTTCACACATAATCTAGATTGAAAAATTCAAATAATAAGCACAATCAACCCTCGTGATTTTAATTACATCCACAGTAACAACAACATCCACGACATATCTGTGGTTTAAACAACACAATCAAAAATATGCATTGGACCATAATAGTTGGATCTAAGATGCCTGTAAAACCGAATTAGAACAGATCTACATCTACCGACTATTACACAACACAGGTTTTATTGGACAACATGGACGTATCAATCAATACGCAGATCCAAAGTGGCTCTGATACCAATTGATAGAACTGGGGATTCCCAGGACCCTTACTTTGGTGTGCGTATTGATCGATAGAAAGTTAAACAGATTTAATACGTGTTCTAACCCTTCATAGACGGAAACTAGGGTTCACGAATTATACCTGCGGCGGAAAGAAGACAAGTAATTCCTGGCAATCTCGAGCGGACGACCCCAAGATCTTCTGCACGTATTCCTTTCTCGAGTCGGACGTCATGTGGGCGACGATCTCCCAACCTTTTTTTCTCCTTGGCAGCCCTCTCTTTCTCTCCTTACGTGAATCACGAATTTAGAGAAAGCTTCAGATTTCTGATCTATAATTTGGTGGCCAGAGAATAGAGAATATATATAGGCTACGACAGCGACCATGAGAAGAAATTAGGGTTAAGCCTCCTAACGGATCTGGATATCCCGTGTTCAGCCCGAACACACAATCCAGGCCCATTAACAATAGCTCGGTCCACTAATGAGCTATTGTTGCACTACCTCCCTAATCTTAAATTATATTTGTGGGCTCCTTTTATTATATGCTCGTTTAGCTCCCCATGTTAAGATATCGTATGTCCGTCAATCAAATTAAGTTACTGACAACTATATTGATTCGACATCTTTTATCCTTAAGTAGTACCGCTCAACTTTATTTGTCATGTCGGATATAATCCACCTGAAGGGTTTATATGAAAATCCTTATGAGCTCGTTAAGGGGACATCATCAACCCGATGTATCAGGACATGGATTCCATTTATAATCAACAGCCCATCATACATACAATGTTATTACCCAATTCATAGAGGCTGTTGATCCATAATGAATCTCACTCTTTCACGAGTCAAAGTAATACACACTGCATATACATGTCTGTTATTATATCCGAATTAAGAGCACAAGCATCCATAATAACAGAGGTATTTTGTAAAACCCGTAATATAGGTATTATTGGATTTTTGGAATTAATCAAATTTTAGTTGATTATTAGATTTTGGTTGCCTTAGAGTATCCCTAGTTAGTTGGTTAGCTAGTTAGGTTTATTATTATTATTACTATTATTATTATTATTATTATTATTATTATTATTATTATTATTATTATTATTTTATTATTAGTCGAAATAGGAAAACTATTATTTTTTAAAAAATTATGGACTAGGATCTTTGATTGATTGCCCCGTCCCGGTTCCGTGTCCGGGGTCCAACTCTGACCCCGAGTCCATACCCAAATTCCGTCTTCCGACCCCGAGCCCGAACCTGACTTGGGTTCCGCCCCGAAGTCTTATGAAATCCATTAATGAATTTCTTATATATATATATATATATATATATATATATTTTTATTATATATATATATATATATATATATATATATATATATATATATATATATATATATATATATATATATATATACCCTTTTGTTAAAAAAAAACAACAACTCACACCGATTCAACCCCTCCTACTTCCCACCACATTCACCTCACTTTCCCCATTTTCCTCTCCACCTTACAACCTCCAGCACACAATCTCCCTCTTCTTCTCCTCCTTTCCCTTATTTTAAACCCACACAAACTCACCATCACCATTCCCACCAGCAACTCCCTCAAATTTATTTTTCCCGAGCTCCACCCGAGCGACCCCAAATCGTGCCCTAGCCGCTCGGCGCCCTGCCGACCGTCCGACCAAGCCCCGGCGCCCCGAGCCTCCCAGCAACCCGTGCCACTCCCGGCGACTCCCGGTGCCCAGATTCGGCCAACCCGGCGCCGGCGCCCCTCCTGCGCTTTCCGCCCGTGCGCACCCTGTCCAGCCGGCCGTCCGGCCAGTGCCCAGCCGTCGTGCCCTAGACTCGGCACCGCCCTCTCGGCCTCGCCTCCAGCAGACCCGCAGGCGCCCCTCCGGTGACTCCGCCCGCGCCCCTCACGCGCGGCCTCCCTCTCCGCGCCATCCGACTCTGGCCCGCGGCCCTGTGGCCGGCCGGCCGCCCTAGCCACCCCGTACTGGCCGACTCCCCGTCCGCCGTCACCTCCACCGCTCCGGCCAGCTTTCTCCGGTCGTAAACCCCCTTCAGCGCCCTCCAGCGCCGCCCCGACCCCGCTCCGGCCAGCCCAGGCCAAGCACTCAGCCTGCGTGCGCCCCGCTGTTCCAACAGCGCTGTCCAGCGCTGTTCCGGCGATTTCTGATGCTGTCCGCGAGTTTGGGACTTTTTCGAGTCCGCAGAAACGTAGTTTTCTTTTCCTATTATCATCTGAGAGCTCTAGCCGAGCAACCCAAGGTATATTCCGTATCCCCGTGTCCCTCCCCGTTAGAATAGTCTGTGATGACGTGGTCTCGACCCCGTTGTGGGGATCATTTTGACTTTATTTGCGGGGATACACGTGACATTCGTCGCGGCGGTATATTTTGGTAGTTCGGTTTTATGCTGGATGCGTACGTTCCCGATTGGTTTCGGTTACGGTTCGATTTTATATTTATGCCGGCTTTTATCTTTATTTGGTTGTGGGATATTATTTTTGTGTGGAATGTTATTATGGATGGTTTGTGTTGTTTCCCTGGTTCGGGATATTGTTTATATTGACTGTTGGCACCGTCCCAGGATTGGGTTGTCCCAATTACAGAGGAGATGCTGCCCAAATTTTTGGGAAAGTTTTCAAAAATAAAGTATTTTAAAATGGGATTCTATTTTCAAATTCGGTATTTTGCAAACGAATTACAAAAGTGGTTTTGTCGATTTGAAAGTGGATTTTGGAGTTTTTGTATCCCCGTTAGGCGACGACCGTATCGGTCGGATGAGCCTCGGCAAAACGCAAACGTTACATGATATCCTATACGTTGAGGTGTTAGCCAGCAACATGAGATTGCAAGACCAAGTCTGAGACTCATTTTTACAACTATATTTATATTTATAATTATTTTTAGAACTGGTACTGCTGTTAGTATTTTTGGTGCTGGGCTTCGGCCTACTGTTTGGACCGTTCGTGGCACTCAGAGCTCGCCTAGATGATTAATTAATTTATGTAAAAATTTGTAAAAGGCATAAGCCCAGTTTTCTATTTTATTTCGCTATGACCCTGTATTGTGTAGTTTAGATTTTTGCTTTCTTTTCTGAGTTAGTTTTCGTTATTAGACGCGTAATTATAATTTAGGTATTAATTATTTTGTATAAAACTAATAAGATTTTTCACGATAAATTAACTTGAATAAAATATTGGTAAGTTAACAAAGTCCATGTTTTATCACTAAAAGAAAAATATAGTTTTATACATATGATATAAAAATACAAAGTTTTGCAAATTAACCGGTAACGGCTAATTTTCCTAAGTAAATTAGAAACCAGATATCCAACTAATTGACAACGCACGTAGCTCGCGACGTTAAAGCGTTACAGTAGGTTAACTAAATAATCTAAAATATGACTAGGGTCTACTTCTAGAGATTGTAACTAGCACACCTAGAATGGTTTCATTATGGTTCTAAGCCAAGGTTCTCAACTGTAGGATCTCGGAGACTGTAACCCCTCTTCCTGGATTTCTAAAATTTTATTTTATTTATTGTGCTCAAAGATAATTATCCCTAGACTCTGGAAAAGGTTTTAAGGTTAATATTTGTATCACAAAGTAGTTTTAAAATCTAATATTTGAGAGCGCTAAATTATTTTTTAAAATGATTTTCAATTTTATCTAATATGTTTTAAATTACCTTGATAATAAGGAATATATTTTAAATGATTATGGTGATTAATTACTTGACTAAGATCGATTTATAAATGTATACTATATAATATTCTGATGGAATTCCAAATTATTATGATATCCAATTATTTGATTTGCGGATTTAATTTATACGATTTAAATTACTTTGATGATATTAGATGATGATTTAAACTAATGTTATTATCTACTTTTGGATTTCGATTAGGTTAATGATCGATTAATAGGTTAATTTGTCTTTTGGTTATATTATAATTTATTTAAAATTTTTCTTGAATAGATACCGAATATGCTTTTAAATTATCTTATACATAAAATATTGTTTTAAATACTTATGTTAACTAATTGATTAGATTTGATTAACTAGTCTAAAAAATTATCTATTCTTATCCTTTAGTAAAAAGGCTTTATAATTTATTTATAAATAAATCAATTTTATGATTTAATTTTGTTTTGGGTAATACTAAATAGTATTTTAAACTACTTCAGATATATCCTATCAATCTATTTATATATATATACACCTACAAGTAACCAACTCTCCTCCTCACGTTCTCTTCACAACACAAAGACCTATTTAACCACAACCAAACACAAAGCCACCGTAAATACAGCCTTTCCGTGTCTCTGTGTCCGCGCGTTCACCACCATCACAACTGTGTCCGGATTCGTGTCTGTGTCCATCTTTCTTCCACCATTTTATTTACAGTTACAATATTCATCCACAACATCGTCGGCGATCTCACTGTGCATTCACCGCACAAACCTGTGCTACTCCGGCACGCACCATCACCGAGACTGTCTTCTCCACAGATCCCGTCACTCTGCCACCCCACACTACGACTGCCTCGCTGCCACCCTGTGTCCGACCACCCTACCGGACACAGCCGCCCCTACTCATTACCACCAACAACCGCCATCACCAACTCCGACCATCCGTCCGCCACCACCACAAGAACCACCACCCATACCGCCACCTGAACCCTGGCCAATCGTGACCGCCCCATCGACTCCGGCCACCCCGCCACGGAACACCACCACCGCCGGATCGCCCAAAACACCACCACCAAAATCAGGACAAGAAACCTAACCTTGCCAGCCGCACCGACTTCTTCGGACGAGCCGTAGTGTCATGCCGACCGGCCACAGCCCCGATCTATCATCGGGACTAGGCACCAGTGCCACACCACCGACGATCTCGTGTGTCGTGCAGATCCAGAGCCAAAAGCATTTTCCCAGCGGTCAACTTCGTGGAGCACCGCCATGTCTACCGCGCGAGCCCCTCCACCGAGACGACAGATCTGAACGGACACCGGCTCCCCGCACCGCCTGAAGTCGAGCGGCGACGTCGAGTGCCGTTTCCCCTCCGTTGGGCGTGGATCCGCACGCCGACTCCGCCACACGACTGCTGGAGCCGCGTTCTTCCCTCGAACTCACAGCAGCCACTCGAGCGCTCACATCGTCCGTCGAGCCGCCGGGTTCAAGTGCCCACGCTCCCGAGACTCCATCTCGACGCCATCCCCTAGGTTGGTGCTACCAACGAAGTCCTCAGCGCCCATCAGTTCCTCTTCGACACAACCGCCGTGTCAGTTATCGTAGCCGAATTCCACCAGATCCGTCGCCGGCCCGAGCTTGTCCGCCGCAGACACCCCATCCGTCAACCATTCTCGGACACCAACCTCGCATGGCCGAGCTCCGGTCGGCGCCCTCCAGATCGAGGTGAGATCCTCGAATTTCCTCCTCCCTTTTAATCTCTCATGCTTTCTCTCCCCCTCCCCCAAATCCCACTCCCTACATCACCTATCTCTGTATATTCTCTTTCTGGAGGACTGACTTTAATGAAAGAGGAAGAAAGAGATGATTAAGTGGGTTTGTATAGTTCTTCATACTGTGTTGTTATAGTGTGCAGTTGTTATACTTAATTATTATTGCCTAAATATTATTAGTATTCTTTTCGAAATATATAAATGTATGAATGTCTTCTAAACTATACTTTGGAATTCTGTTATATACATAGTTATGAGGGCATATATATAATGGGTATGGTCTCTAGTATATATTTTTAGTTGGTACATATATGTATATCAATATTTCTAAATAACGTATATTTTAAATAATTGTTTGGCTTCTAAATAAGTTGGGTACAGGAGAATAGTTTTCATAAATATATATATATATATATATATATGTTTACATAAACCGAATTACTATTATTTCGAGATTTATTTTAAACAACATTTCCTAAAATACTAGATGAAATATCAGTGGTATTACTCAATAAACTTTATAAGAAATATTATAAGTACTTTGTATCTAATCAAACTATATTTTGCCAAAAATATTGTTTCTTGACCATTAACGATATTATTATAATATTTTAATTATAGTTTTGCCCTAAACATGATTTTCTATGGGTCCCAAATATTTTGGTTAGTAGTTTCCTAGTATCAAAGCATATTTTCTAAATAGGTTATAAGTAATTTTATGAATATATATTTCTTGTCAAAAATTTCTTTTCCATTAAACCAATACTCTTCAAATCAATCTTGATCATAATTAGTTATAAGAACCTATTTCTTGTGTTTCTGACTACCTCATATCGACCCTAGGCTAACTGGACTATACTGAACTCAACAGAATTATTGGTTTCTCCAGCTAAGGATCTCAGGCAAGTGCACTTTCTGATTTCTTTCCAATTCATAGTAGTCTTTTTATTTCATGTCTATACATATATCTTGCTGCTTGTTGACTTGCTCGTCACACGGAGTAGTCGGAAGGGAAAATATCTTAGTAGACATGTGGACTACCTAAAACTATCCCATAAGTTTATTCTTGAATAATAGAAGCTGCACACGACACGTGCAGGGTGCCGGATTTACCCCCTAGCCGTTCACATGTCGAAACGGATATTTTACACCACATAGGTAGATGTCTTTTATTTATTTTTCCTTTTCTTTTCCACCGTGCCATGTCATCAATATCTTCTAGTTTTCATATCTCATATGTTATTTTCATGTCTTATTGATTCTATTATGTTTTTGCATTGCCGTCAGTTTGTGTACTTATTCCATTCCTGACTGAAAAGCATCATTTTTTAGGTTAGCTGTGGCTTCACTTAGCTTGGGGAGATTCGGGTGTACATGCAGACAGAAACCTAAAAATAGATAGAAGTTGCATCAATTTCATTAATTATAAAATCTTGTATTTTCTTTAATTATAAATGTTGTAAATATTGTAACAAATTTAGAAATGTGAATCAGCAGCAAATGTTGTATTTTGAGCATTTATTTCTTGTGGGCTTGACAGCGTTCTACCGCCGACTCTGCGGCGTAGGCTGGCTTGGACACGTCTCGTATCCGAAAAAGTGGGTGCGGGTCGTGACAAGTTTTTGTGGTGGTCCATGCAGGTCCGTTTTTGCAAATTGTGCGAACTCGTGGAAGTACCATATTAGTCGTACTACTGCGAGCCTGCGACTAGAAAATGCTCATTCACAACTACTAGGAAATTCTCATTCACAACTAGGAGTAAATCAATTTTAAGAAAATGGTTAGGACTAGGAGTCCCTAATTTAATTTGAAATTTGGGTAGTTAAGGTTGCTACATAGGTCTCACTAGACGACTCTGATAGAAGGATGCCCTATCGCATTTTGATTCGACAGTATTTCTAAGGAGGGTAGATTCGTAACCCTCTTTCCAAAATTTTGAGAATATCCTTTTATTTACTTATTTAAATTAAATATAATTTTTAGAATTTTAGAAATATTTAATTTAATTAATTATTATTATGGAATATCTTAGTCATGGTTAAATTTTGTAATACCAAATGACTAGAAGTGATGGCATGGATAGTGCAGTGGCGTGCTTTGACTAGCGTATTAGTTGTGGTTGAGAAGACCGAACAATAAGTGGGTTCAAACTAGGAAAACCAGGCCAAGTTGTGACTTGACCCAAAATATGTGAATATATTTATTACTAGGATTATCGGCTTTTAGAAATTCCGATTGTTAGCCCGAACCCAACCCAAGCTATGGTAGTCATGTAGTGCGACCAACGACGTCCATGTAGGTATATTGAATATAATATACCTATGGATGTGTGTACATATTGGTAGTCCATTTTGGTCTTGTGAATAATTTCTATAAATTATATATTGAATATAATATATGTATTATTGCTATTTAAATTTACATTTTTCTTGAAAATATGATAACCTTATCTTAGAATGATATTCTGGGATTTTTGGGATTTACTTAGACTATGCATATATACTTGTGTATAAATATATTCTTATAGGTAGACATAGTGCTTTATACATATTTTCTCTCGACCTTGAATATTAGAGAAATATAATTTAAGTTTATATTTATTTTGCCTTCAGTCATTTTCTCCCTAATCATGATCATTTGAACAACTTTATCTTATGTCTTTTCTAAACATCGTTATATCATAAGTTCGTATCACTTATATTCTTTTCCTTGGACCTAAGAAATTATTTTTAAAATAACTTCTCACTCAATTGTCTGTTAATTTTGAGTTAAGTTTTCGGATTCAAAAGTTCCCACTCAATCGTTGAATATTGAATATCCGTGAAATAAGGATTATAAGATTTTTTTTCTCATTTTGACTTCGATCATTATCCTTCCTAATCAATTGTTTTCTTTTCAAGAAGCTGACCGTATACATGAAGAACGGGTACTTACACTTTTCAATCTTTATCAACTTGTATGATATTTTAAACTCCTTTGATATTCTTGGGGATATAGTTGAAATAATTTTGATGACTTGCGATGACAGGACAACAGTACACTGTCGTCACTTATTTGAATTATCGAGACTACGGGTTCACTGCAGCTAGCAGCGCACTGGCGTGGCATGAACCCTAAGTTGAAGTAATTTCAAGTAACGTAGGTTATCGAATACTATTAAAACTATGTCTTAATTGTCCTATTTGCTCCTTGAGTTGTTATGTTAATGTCGGACAAAGATAATAAAATATTCGATATCGTGTCATAGCTGAGTCATGAAACCAAGGTTTACTGCAGCCATGTGTACACTGGCGAGGCATAAATTCTCGGCAAGTGACTTCATATATACATATGATTTTCGAATATTATGGAGATTATGTCCTCTTGACATATGGCTACTGATTTAATGGCCTGCAATTCACTTACTTAAATTATTTTATTATTATTTAATTTTATCCTTTCATATCTCTTATCTTTATGGTCATTTGTCTTCCTGAGCATCCCTTAAACTTATTTTTGAATTCCTTCCATTCATGATCACACCTAGATTATGATTCTAGGATTATGCCTACATAATTGATCGTGCTAAGACGATTTTAAATTGGATCATCCTTACGACTTTTGATCGAGCTAGACTATTTGATTATATCTTGATCATGTCAGTTAGCATATTTTCTTGATTTTGAGTCCGTAATCATGCCTAAATTTTTTTGCCTAAATATTTCATTGTGCCAAACAAATTTGAATTTTGACCGTTCCTGAACGACTTTACTCGTGACTAAACTATCTGACTATAATCATAATCATGCCTAAACGACAACTCTATTATTGCTAATTTCATATTCCTATCCTACTATGATCATGACTATTTTGTTCATATTCATGCTCGTGCTAACTTTTAATTTTTATCATGCTTAGATGACTTGCATGAGTAGCCTTGATCACGACTACTTCTTAAATTTATATAGGTGATTTTTCCATGTTTAGCATCAGCCTAAAATTTTTGACCATTAATCATGCCTATATAATTTCAAAGGTAGATAGTCGTGCCACATAGTATCTTTTCTTAAAATCTTAATTTTATTCACGACCTAATTCATTTGGTCAGCAATCATATCATTTCTTGATCATGACTAATTGTGCCATTCGAAATTTCGGAGAAGAAATTTCTAAGTTGGGTAGGGTCTTCGATTAGTGAAATGTCCTTAGGGTTATCGATTTCTTCAACATTTAGGACCTGTTGATTCAAGACCGTAGCCTAAGACTCCAGCACCAAGCCATATCTAGGTATTTCTCCACTTCCATCCTCCCGTGGTCAATACTTGTATTAAGCAAGTTGGTCACCCTTGATTTTATCCTATCGGTCAATATCGATCTTATTAAAATTCATGTTGTTACCTCTCCTTCAACCTATCTATACTCGACATTCATAAATTCGAGGACGAATTTACTTCTAAGGTGGGTAGATTTGTAACCCCTCTTCCCGGATTTCTAAAATTTTATTTTATTTTTTGTGCTCAAAGATAATTGTCCCTAGACTCTGGGAAAGGTTTTAAGGTTAATATTTGTATCACAAACTAGTTTTAAAATTTAATATTTGAGAGCGCTAAATTATTTTTAAAAATGATTTTCAATTTTATCCAATATGTTTTAAATTACCTTGATAATAAGGAATATTTTTTAAATGATTATGGTGATTAATTATTTGACTAAGATCGATTTATAAATGTATACTGTATAATATTCAGATGGAATTCCAAAATATTATGATATCCAATTATTTGATTTGCGGATTTAATTTATACGATTTAAATTACTTTGATGATATTAGATGATGATTTAAACTAATGTTATTATCTACTTTTGGATTTCGATTAGGTTAATGATCGATTAATAGGTTAATCAGTCTTTTGGTTATATTATAATTTATTAAAAATTTTCTTGAATAGATAACGAATATGCCTTTAAATTATCTTATACATAAAATATTGTTTTAAATACTTATGTTAACTAATTGATTAGATTTGATTAACTAGTCTCAAAAATTATCTATTCTTATCCTTTAGTAAAAAGGCTTTGTAATTTATTTATAAATAAATCAATTTTATGATTTAATTTTGTTTTGGGTAATACTAAATAGTGTTTTAAACTACTTCAGATATATCCTATCAATCTATTTATATATATATACACCTACAAGTAACCAACTCTCCTCCTTACGTTCTCTTCACAACACAATGACCTATTTAACCACAACCAAACACAAAGCCACCGTAAATACAGCCTTCCCGTGTCTCTATGTCCGCGCGTTCACCACCATCACAACCGTGTCCGGATTCGTGTCCGTGTTCATCTTTCTTCCACTATTTTATTTACAGTTACAATATTCATCCACAGCATCGTCGGCGATCTCACCGTGCATTCACCGCACAAACCTGTGTTACTCCGGCACGCACCATCACCGAGACTGTCTCCTCCACAGATCCCATCACTCCGCCACCCCACACTATGACTGCCTCGCTGCCACCCTGTGTCCATCTTTCTAAGCGGGTGTGGGTCGTGATAGAGACGAACCTGACATCCTCTTCGGTACCGACTTTCCCGATCCAGTCAATTAACAGAGGCAAGTTACGGTTATGTTTTCTTGTATTTTATTTAGTAATTGTCAAGCTGCATGTTTAAACCACATTGCTACACGGACCCCTCTCCTAGGGTTCAAATATTGATTGATATTGATTGTGGGAATTCGGGGAATAGTGTAATGTTTATGACCAATACCCCCTATATTGCATGATTGTGCGAGCTTACCCCTCTTACACACGGGGATAAGCCGTATCGCGTCGCTAGGATGCTATTGTATAACCCAAGCCGGTCATAGACGATTGTACATTCAAATCACATTATTTTCAATTGTTAAAATGCTGGAAAATATTGTTTCAACTGTTTAGCCTGCACTTTTCTATTATTACTTGAAATATGAGATACATATTCGTACTTGCTCCCTCCTGACTGGAGACCACATTTTTAGGTGACATTGAGGATGCTGAGCTATTGTATAATAGCTACTATGACCCGGTATTGTACCCTGTGGTGTTGTTAGAGTCTCCCTTGGAGGACGCAGGACCTGAGGCCGACGAGCCGACCGCTTAGCTAGTCGTTTCCAGTTTTTCTAGTTTTATTGTTTTGGAGTTTTGTTCAGCACTTTATTTCAGCTCTTTCATTTCCAGTTGTACTCTTTAATTGTTGAATAAAAGTTTTAAATTTTTTGTATATTCGAGTTGTGACAAATATATAGATGTTGTTGTGAATACCTGCATATAGAACAGCTTACTGCCGCCGTCTCACAACGGTGCAGGCTGGGCATGATCCGGTTTGACCCAATAACTTGGGATCGGGTCGTGACATGATTGTTCTCTTATGTAGTCAGTACAAAGAGAAGAACCTCAAGTGGTTCTGTTCAATACACACATAGTGTACTAGTATAAACCTATAGTCATGATAGACTAATACCAGATTACACTACAACCTTTCCAATAGATTGTCCAAGTCCATCTAGGTTGTGTACTATTTATATACTCCATAGGAAACTGATAATATGATCTTCTGTGTGGTACCACACACCATATTATCTACAATATAGAATATCAGACATTTGCATTAACACTTACAACAAATACAATATACAAACATTTGCCCATATGATTCTCATTCAAAATTTAAGGAAATAAGGTTACTACAAAAGTGATGCTTTTAGTATATAACCCTAACGGAAGTGTCGTGTCGTATCAGATATGAAAGTGTGGCAGTAAGATAGCGTACGAGGGTCTCGTGCTGCATGTCCGTATCCATTTTGGACACGAAGGCGACCTCAAATCGTGCTCAGTCATAAACAATATTAATCTACACATTATTAGCTTCAAAAACATGTAAATAGTTTTGGAAATTATGAACATTGATTTCTTTGTGACATTTCACCAAACACTTCACATAGCATACTGATATGTGTCCGATACGCATATCAAATAGACACCATTTTCTACCAAACTTGGCCTACAGCTAGGGGGACCCTAAATGAATGCATATATGGAAAGAAATTAGAAAACTAATAGGTTTAGAGGCCATTACCTATTGAGAGTTGGAATCTCAAAGAAACCTCCTAGATCTAGATCTCCACCAAGCTCCAATGGTCAAATTCCCAATCCTTGCTAGCTAGCCAATAGAGACCTCTTCTACAGTAGGGGAGTAATTTGTAATTTATTAGGCTCAATTTGGAGTTGAATTGATGAAAGGGGGTGAATTTAGGAAAGAATACTAAACTAGGGTTTGTAGGTTTAATGAAAGAGGCAAGAGGGTCTCAATATATGTTTATATAGAGGTAGGGATCCCTTGATGGCAGTCTAGGGTTATTTTTAGGGTTAGGGTTAAGTTTCATGAGGTTTAAAGGCCTCTAGCTAGTTTAATTCTAGGCCTCAAGCTAAAGGCCCAAGTGAAAATATCTATCCTTAACAAATATCTAACCTAAACTTAATATCTAGATATTCCTAAACTTGTCATGATGGAAGCTTCTAATCTAATATCTAGGCTCATGGATAATATCTAGGTTAGGGCAATTCTAGGTTAATTTCTAACAAAATACTTAGCACATTATCAGTGAATCAAAATCCTAATTAATTCAAAAGTCACAAAATAACCAAAATACCCTTAGGCTAAAAATTTGTAATTAGTAATTCTAATCACATGGTTAGGTCCCCATGGTCATAGTTAGTCTCTAGGCTTAACAATTCTAGGGTTACACTAGCAAAACACCAAAATCACAATGCACCAAGTTAAATAGTTTTAAATTAATTAAAATTCACCAAAAATCATTAACATGCATTAAATCCTATTATTTAATAATTATTTTTTATAAAAGTTCAAAATTACCCTCATTTCAGAAAAGTGGTGGTTACATGCTCTTCTTAGAATACATATGACGAACAAAGAATATAGGGTATACATAGGCTGTAGCAGGGACCGTAAGGAAAAATTATGTTTAGGTCTCCTAACGGGTCTAGGTGTCCCCTGTTCAGCCCGAACACACAACTCAGGCATGTAACAATAGCTCCGTCCACTAAAGAGCTACTGTTACACTACCTTCCTATTCCCAAATTATGTTTCTGGGTTCCTTCTTATTATATGCTTGTTTATCTCCCTATGTTAAGATATCGAATGTCCGTCAATCAAAATAAGTTACTGACAACTACAATGATGGACATCTTTTATCCTTAAGTAGTACTACTGAACTTTATTTGTCATGTCAGATATAATCCACCTGAAGGATTTACATGACAATCCTTATGTGTTCTTTATGGGGACACCATCAACCCGATATATCGAAACATGGATTCCTTTTATAATCAACATCCCATCATACACATAATGTAATTACCCAATTCATAGAGGTTATTGACTCATTATGAATCTCACTCTTTTATGAATCAAAGTAATGCACACTACATACACATGTCTGTTATTATATCCAGATTAAGAGCACAAGTATCCATAATAACAGAGGTATTTATTCTCTTATGTAGTCTGTACAAAGATAACAACCTCAAGTGGTCATGTTCAATACATACAAAGTGCACTAGTATAAACATATAGTCAAGATAGACTAATGCCAGATTACACTACAACCTTACCAATGGTTTGTCTAAATCCATATAGGTTGTGAACCATTTATATATTCTACAAGGGACTGATAATATGTTCTTCTGTGTGTCACCACACACCATATTATCTATAATGTAGAATATCAGACACTTGCATTAACATATAACAAATATAAAATGCCAATATTTGCCTATATGATTCTCATTCAAAAATAATAGGAAGTGTAGTTAATACAAAAGTGATGCTTTTAGTAATAACCCTAACAATCTTCCACTTATACTCAAAGTATTTCTTTTTCGTATACTGTTACAGCTACAACTACTACCATCAATGGCTTCAGCACTGGAAAGAGCTACCCTCTCGGCAAAATTTGCCTAAAATGCTAAATAGGGACCTGGAGACAGAGACCACCTACTACATCATCAACACAGATGTATTCTACAGTGTTCTCCTTGAAAGAGTATGGATACATAAGTACATGATTATACCATCGACTCTTCATCAATGCTTGAATTATATCAAAAATTATGGTGTTATTAAGACAAAATTTGCTAACATCGACCCTTTCAAAGGAGTTGAGGCGTACTTCACCGACTCTCTCTTGTACCAACCAATACACCAAGAGGAGTCCCAAAGCTTCTTCACCAAGGATGAAGCCGAAGAGGATCATGTTGCTAAGGAGCCTCTAAGGATTTATGTCAAGGAACGTGCCCTAGACATCCCCGCTCCTCTGGTCGTTAAGATCCGCAATAAGGTCATCCAACCTATTGTGGTTGATCTCCACAGAACACCACGAAAGAATGACCTGAGCCTTCTACCAGCAAAGAATTTAGAGCCTCTGGTGATAAAGCTTCGGTGTCCCAATAAGAAAGTCCCCACTAGCGACGAGCTTACAAAGAGTATGGTGGCTCAAAATGATGTACCATCCCTGGATGATGTAGTCCCCAAAAAGGATATACCGTACTTCGTGAATAAAAAGATGTCTTTGAATTATTCGTATGTCCGACATGTAGAAACAAAGTATACTCTAGGAAATGACAGGCCAACGCTTTCATACACCAGTAACATCCATTCACATGGTGAACCAGCTCTCTCCCTAGAAGGTGCATGCATCATCGTCCCAGCAAGAATGAAAGTACATAAGCCTATCATCTTCGAAAAGGTCGAAGGCAATCAGGATTATCTCCAGACCGAACAAGAGACGGACAACGAGAGAATGCAGCTTTACTACTATATTTCCCAAGCCAAAAATATCATACAAAAGATAGGCTATGATCTAAAGAGCGACATGGGTTTGAACTATGATAAGGGTCAACGTCTACCAATATGCATCCCTACCCCAAAGGGTAAATCGGAAGATCATTATCATTGCACCTGCTGCGGGTTGGGCTACGATATGCCTACAATAGCTCCTGAATGCCCGGAAGTCAAAGTCAAAATTCACTCCCATTCCTCGAAATCTTCCTTCTGGGACTTTGATACGAGCATTGGTGAAGTGTTCTGGAAGATATTTTCGGTCAACATGGTATTGGTTGATTAAAACCAAGATAGTGGCCAGTCTCCTGAATTCTTCGAAGTCGAGCCTTGGGCTCAGCGGCTGGAATCGCAGTGGGAGCAGTGCTTTAAGTAGAAAGAGCCACCTATGGAATACGAGGTCGTACAAGTTAATCTCGGTGATGAGTCGACTCCTAAGCCCATCTTCATTAGCAAGAGCCAGATCGGAGACGATCGAGAATCCCTCATTAGGCTTTTAAAAGACTATGTCGATGTATTTGCCTGGAACTACGAGGGCATGCCGGGATTACATCCCCAAGTCACAGTCCATAAGCTAAACATCCGGCCTGATGCCAAGCCGGTTAAGCAGCAACAATGGTGGTTTCGCCCAAATGTGATGGACGCGATCGAGGCGGAAGTCGACAAGCTGATATCGAGTGGTTTCTTTCACGCAGAGCAACATCTGGACTGGGTAGACAATATTGTTCCCGTCGTGAAGAAGAACGACAAGATCTGGGTTTGCATAGACTACCGCGATCTGAATGGCTCCTGCCCTAAGGATGAGTTTCCTCTTTCAATCACCGATATAATGATCGATGCCACCTACGGCTTCGAACGAATAACTCTTGCACCTTCATGGATGATTTCTTTTAGTTACTGGAGGAACCCTAGGGGGGTGAATAGGATAATAAAAAATTCCAACACAATAAAGCAATATAAAGGGAATTTAAAAGATTGAGATCAAGAAATCGAACACCTAATATATCCTAGTTTTCTCCATGAGGATAATCCAGCGAAACTCTCTTCGGTTTTAATCTACTATTTAAGATAGTACAATACGAGCTTTGATCCAAAGACTCGTCAACTTCTTACACACAAGTTTTGATCCGAAGGCTCGTCAACTTCTTACACACGATCTTTGATCCGAATACTCGTCAACTTCTTTCATAAAGAAGGATTTTGATCTTCATGAACACTTGAAAGATCTAGGTTACAACTCTTGAACAACTCTAATACTTTAATGGATGGCAAGTAGAAAGTATAGTAGAGTTAATGAGAGGAGCTCTTTCGTGGTTCAGAAAATTTAAGGTTTAATGGGTTAGCTTTGAATGAGGAGGATCAAAGACTTTAAATCAAGAACCACAAAGGCTAAACATTTAATGTTGAAAACTGTCGGCTAACGATATACCATCGGTATATTATAGTATACCGTCGGTGTACCATTCCTGTAATAGTAACGGCTAGAAATCTAACCGTTGGAGCATTAAATACTTTTAGTCCGACCGTTTGAATATTTAAAGATAAACAAAAAAATTTATAACCAGTATACCGCCTGTATGAACTAGTATACCATCGACATGCCGGTGCGATCGACAGAGAGCACCCATTGTATATAAATTGATATACCGACAGTATGAAACAGTATACCATCGGCATGCTTGTGCGATTGACAAAGAGCATTTGCTTATATAAATCGGTATATCGGCGGTACGAACCAGTGTATCGACGGTATGTCGGTGCGATCTATGCGGTACGAACTAGTGTATCATCGGTATGCATGTACGATGACAGAGAGTGTTTTACTTACATAAACCGGTATACCGACGGTACGAACCAATGCACCGTCGGTATGCCGGTTAGATAGTAAAAATTGGTTTTGAAAATAATTAACTAAACTTTCAGTATTTTCCATTCATTTTAAGCAATTCACAAATTTTCTAGACGTTTACAGACTTTGAAAGGACAATACCGTCAGCGTACGGGTCTTGATTCAATTTAGTCTTTTAATATCATCTCTCAGGTCTTTGGATCACCAGTCTTTGTAATTGTACCATGAGAGAAGAGTGGATAATTGTGCTTTTTCAGACCAATTGATTATGCAAATGTAAGATGAACTAAAACACGTAGATGTAGTCAATTATGATCAAAATCAATGTGCTAACAATCTCCTCTATACAATTTCTTTTCCTTTGTCATTTAAGAAAAATGGTAGTGTAACGCCCCAGTCCCAAAATACTTAGGACCAAGTACGTAGACATGCCAGCTGCACATATACGAAGAATACACCAATATATGATATCCTTGTATTGTACATAAGCTGTAATAATATAATATGATAGGCCATAACATAAATAACTAAATCTCATCCACAGCTCAACACAAAAAATATAATAAATCCCAATAAATAAATGAGTCAAGAGATAGCCAGGTGGACATACCCACTCCAAACAGTTATGTAAAATAGTCTCAAATGATCGGAGTCCAACCTCCGCAAAATGGAAATAAAAGAAAATGGAAGATGTCCGCTAAATGTCTCAATGTATAAGTAAACTAAAAGTCAGCTGGAGATGCCTCGTCATCGATGTAGGAAGAATCCAATGCCGTACCGTACTCTTTCGGAAAATCGTCTAACCCTAGAGAGATAACCAGGTCCTCAGAGGGACGTAACAAGATACAAGAAAACACCATGCCATATAAACTGTGATATATAATATAAAAGAATGGAATGTATGCAATAGGGTGCCTACCAGTTCTACAATGATAATGCAGTCAAGAACAAACCTTCAACGCATGGGCACTTTGGCTGCATGAAACTCAGGTATGGTCCCACCAGGATACCAGGGACTTCAAAGCATAACATTCATCAAATGTCACAGGCCAGCAGGATCAAGAATAGGAAAGTGCATACGTGGCCCATACTTTAAGAAACTGTTCTCCCCATCCAATGCCTAGTAGGGTCACATCCATGACTCATAGGAACCTCTAGTAACTGCCAAGTCTACTAGCATACAATTCTATTGGCAGTTACTCCTAACCGTCGCACGCCTCATACGTATCGGTGGCCAGCCGACTACGCGAGTACGTGTCCTCCATGTGACTCACAACTCGTAATGATCATGTGTCAAGGCCGTATGAGGTATACCAATACCTCATCATAATTGGGTGGTCACTAGGCTAAGTCAATGCAAGAGAATAAAACCAAAAGCAGTAAAACGACCGATGGAGTCGCTTGCACCCAAGTGTGACTTGGACGCATAGTGATGTAATACTAACAATAGATAAGTAATGCTGAATATAAATAACTGAAAATAAGAATAAGTAAATCACAGAGTAAGGTGGCAAGGTATCTTGCCTGGTGGTGTAGAAATGGCAACTCCAACAGTCAATCACGTCAGCAATAAAAAATCAAAAGCCACAAACGGCTCCGGATGCTGAAGCAAACATCAAGAATATTTTTGGTGTGAAAGATATATCTAGGAAATGTCTATCCAAAAGTCCAATTATGGAACATGGGCAAAATCGTAATTTTGGGTCAAAACGATGTCCGCCGTTGGACCCATTTTGCACCAAAATGCGTGCTAGTATCTATGGTCTCTAAAATCCTCAAACTACATGTCTATGGGTCCAGTTTGAGGAGACAAACCCAACCATATGTCCAAAGTTAGATTCCGGTGGGCCGTATACAATTTTGCCCGTTGGATCGGGTCGCGGGCCCGCCAAATAGGCGTTCCGGTCGACCTTCTCAGATTCGGACCAAACTTGGCATACAAGACCAGAATTTCGATACGGTCTTGCTGGCACAAGTTTTGTCTCAATACAACGAACGTACACGAAGTTATGGCCAAGTTTGCAAAAGGTCAATACGGGGGTATCTCGACGGATACGTACTGATTTCGTCGCGCAAGCGCAACGAAATCGAGTTCCGTCAGTTCCCATACGTCGGCAACATGCATATGTGCCTTTCGATGTGTATAGTGCACGACCACATTGCCCGGTCTGTAGGGGCACACGTCGTATCGAAATTTTTTTCTAAAAATTTTAGTTTTTAAAACAGTTTTTTCGCCTAACTTTAACAGCAATTAAATCCATGCATAGTAATTGAACTGTAGATCTAAAAGTTGTATTTTAATCTCGGTTATATGGTCTTCAACTATGCTAAATTAGTTATCGAAAATATGCAATAGTTTGTTCGAGATTTTCCTTCCAAGTTATTGTTTGGGGTAGGTCTGTCCGTCCATTATTTGGGCAGATTTTTCCCAACTTCGCGTCGGGTTTCCGCTCAAACTGGCCAAATTTACTTGAATCCCTCTGAAGGTTTCAAAGATGGTTATATAAGGTTTCTAGAATGCCTTACGGAAAGAAAAACGAATTACAATCGATAGATAAATCGACTGGGGAAGTCGGGTACCTGGCTTTCGATACAGAGCAGGGGTGCTCTGCTTTTCCGTTCAGTCGAGGCTCCCTTCGGTGATGCGGCGGCGCTGCAATGGCAGTAGGGGGTCGGGAGTGAGCGCCTAGGTGTTGGGTCGTGCTGGGGTTGAAGATTGGGGTTGGAGAGAAGTTTTGATGCGAATTTATGATGGTGTCTAGGGTTCGGCCGCGGGTAGCAGTTTATATAGAGTATCCTATTTTCTAATCTAATTCGAATTGGATTGCTAGAGTTTAGGGTTCTCGGATTAGAGACTGGATGGGATTCTAGCAGGGAGAATCTCGCTTAGGATTTGTAGGGATTTATTTGGGAAGATTTGATCTTGAATTGAGGAAGTTTCAAATCTTGAGGTTTTTAGAGACTTGAAGTCTCTGTTTCGAGCATGGCCGCTCGGGTTGGAAAGTAATGGGAACAGTGCTACTGCACTGTTCCATGAGTTATTCGTTTCTTTTTTTCCTTTAGCTTTTATATATATATATATATATATATATATATATATATATATATATATATATATATATATATATATATATATATGCAACCTTAGTAAATGAATAAAGTAGCAAAAAAATGTCAAAAAGTTTTCTAAAAATGTATAAAATATCTAAAATTCCTAACTATAGTGTGGACTACTTATGATCATATATTGTAAAGCATAAACATCAATATATATATATATATATATATATATATATATATATATATATATATATATATATATATATATATATTATATATATATATATAAAAAAAAAAAAATATATATTATATATATATGTGTGTGTGTGTGTGTGTGTGTGTATAAAATATCTAAAATTCCTAACTATAGTGTGGACTACTTATGATCATATATTGTAAAAGCATAAACATCAATATATATATATATATATATATATATATATTTTTTTTATATATTTTTTTTTACATCAATATATATATATATATATATATATATATATATATATATATATGTGTGTGTGTGTGTGTGTGTGTGTGTGTGTGTGTGTGTGTGTGTATATATATATATATATATATATATATATATATATATATATATATATATATATATATATATATATATATATATATATATATATATATATATATATATTTTTTTATTTTTTTTTATATATATATAAATATATATATTAGCATAAAATATATATATATATATATATATATATATATATATATATATATATATATATATATATATATATATATATATATATATATATATATATATATATTATATGCATACATATAATATTATATTAGCATAAAAAAATATATTATATGCATACATTAGCATAAAAATTAATGAATTAATTTGAAAATAGATATAAGAAAAATAAAATTACTAAAATAAATAAGATAAAAATATGGGGGTTTACAGGTAGAGTAGGACAATAAAGGTAATATATGGTGAAGATATAGAAGAGTAAGTAGTAAACATGAAGAAAGAATGCATCATATATATAAAAGGTGCTTAACAGGATATGGCTAGTACAAGTAATCGTCTGGCACCATGAAATGGAAACAATAAAACATAAAGACCAACCACCATAAAGACTACTATCCCTGCCAGGACACTCAAGAAAACTTAAATTAACCCGTCTCCGAAGGACCACAAAAGACAGGCTAAGATAGGACATCACCACCACCTTGACCAACATCACAAAAATAGTCATGCATCTTGTAGGATGTGGAAAATTATGACACGCTGTCATTTTAATCCTTACGCTCAAGGCCATACGCTCATCTACAGGCCATACGCTCAGTGAATATTTTATTATTTTCTGGGATGGCAGCACAGCATATATTAAATGAAGAATGAATCTGACGTCTCGTCTTTTCGTGCAAAGATAGTTGTCATGAAAAGAGCAACCGTCGTATATGTATTCGAAGAGTTGGTTTTGTCTTTTACGAGGACAGCTCAGCAGATCATTAATGCAAAGCCATCATTACTGTCAGTTTTGACAGTCTGTCAGCCGTCATATCTGCAGTCACGACGCTCGAGAAAATCTTTTGACAGTTATTTGAAGATATGGCGTATCAGAGAAGATTGATGATGGCCACGTGGCCATTTCTTCAGTGAGCGTATGAAGTCTATACGACTCCTTTCTTCTTCATTGAGCGTATGAAGTCTATACGACTCCTTTCTTCATCATTGAGCGTATGAAGTCTATACGACTCCTTTCTTCTTCATTGAGCGTATGAAGTCTATACGACTCCTTTCTTCATCATTGAGCGTATGAAGTCTATACGACTCCTTCCTTCTTCAGTGAGCGTATGAAGTCTATACGACTCCTTCCTTCTTCAGTGAGCGTATGAAGTCTATACGACTCCTTCCTCATCAAGTGAGCGTATGACTCCTTTTTTCTCCAGTAAGCGTATCAGCTTTATTTTTTTCTACATCATCCAAGTCAGCGTATAACTCTCCTTCAACGAGGCAGCGTATTACAGCAACCATATCCAGGATTACAGTCAACACACGTTCTCACGTGTCCTGTACCAGTTATCCACTTCTTTAGAAGTTATGCAACGTGGCATCCAGGCCATCAATCTCTCCTGAACATGCTCCACTACTTTCAACCGCACGCTAATGTGTCTCCATCAGAATTAGCCACGCGTCCCTGCTGTTATGCACACGTCAAGTAACTACCTGAGCGTATGCTTAAGGATAGTTATCCTGAACTCTATAAAAAAAAGTTTCTTCATCTTCATCAGAGACTACAGTCAATTTCAGAGAGAACAGAGAGATTGCCCAGTTGCTGTCCAAGTTCTTCAAAGTTCGAGTTTTCTTCATCGCATCGTCCAAGGGATAAAGTAATCGTCTTCTAGATTAGATTCCTACAGTTGTAATTTTCTCAGATACAAAATAAATAAAGTGAATTTATTTATGGAAAATAAATTGGCGACTCTGCTGGGGAAAGCTGTCTCCTCCAACGAGATAGCAACAACTCAATGCGATACTCGTCGATTGGCTTGACGAAGAAGACGATGGTTGTACAATTCGACCAATCGGCTTATGAAGAAATGCTCAAGGCGAAGGAGGGCCGCACTGCTTCCTCCGCTCTTCCTGCTGCCAAGAAGAAGGGACGCTCCGTCTATGTCCCTAAGTCTTCTGCAGCAGTCCGAGACTTTTCTGTCACTTCTCATGCTGACAAGAACACGTCTTCAACTTCCATGAAGCACACTTCGGCTTCTCGGAACACGGCAACAGTGGCTTCTCCTAGTCACACTGACAAAGTTGGTTCTTTAACCAAGTCAGCGTGTACAAGAAAAACCATCTCTGGACATGTCAAGGTCCCTTCTCCCTCTATTCTTACGACAGCAGTCGGCTCTTTAGCCATTGATGACTCTGAGCGTATGGCATTCAAAGGGCAGCGTACGGCAAAGGCAGCGTACAAAAGCCAACATCAGGCAGCGTACGCTAAGCCAAAGCCAGCGTATGCTAATAAAAAGGCAGCGTATGACCAGAAGTCCAAACTGAAGTCAGCGTATGCTAACAAATACAGTCCTTTGACTGTTTCTCAAAATCAGGCTGGGGGTTCTCTTCCACAGAACATACAAATGATTCCCCCTCAACTTGCACATCTTGTGCCAACCAAGGAGAAAGACTCTTTAGTCAACTCCTCTACTCCTAAGGTCTTCACCTCTGGAGTTAATTTGACTAGTACTCTTACTAGATCAACCAATGGAAAACGCCTTTTGGCTAATTCCTCCAAAGATGGATTATTACCGACTCCTAGTCGGAATAATACTCATCTTCCTTCTTTCAAAATTTTTCGGTCTGAGAAAGGCAAATTACAAGTATCCAAGACTGATATCAAAGTCAAATCTCCTACGGATCTTCGTAACAAGCTTAATCAGAATCGGCTCGGTTCCACTGAGACAAGTATATTAGACCCTGATGCAGAATATGCCAAGAACTATGTGGCTCAAATTAATCAGTCTTTATACACTCAGGAACCAAGAAGACAGAAGAACAAAAGACAAGTTTCTACACAGAAACTATCTTCAAATACTTCCCAATCTGTTCCTACAGATCTCCGAGAATATTTGCAAAATAAACAGAGAATTGACACTCCATCAGGCTATGATATTGCTCATATTTGCCATGAAAAGCATGGTTGCAACTTCCAACCTCGAGTTGTAATTCAATGTTGTTGTTCACCAAAAAGACAATCTGTTTTCGAACGGATTCAGTATGAACCAATGTTGGAAGAAGATGAACCTCTTTATGCTTCTGTCAACATGACCTCCAGAAATATTGGGGGTAGCATACGGTCTGATGCTATATCAGACTCTGAAGATGGTGTTTATCTCGGCACCCGATCCAGGACCGGAGCCTTGACCAGAGCCTCTTCTTCTTCTCATCCAAGTGGTAATCCGGAGATCACAGAAGACTTCCTTGGAGAGTCCAATTTTCCAGTATTGACTCCCGTAAAAAGCCCTAGGAAAGATACTGATTCACACAGTGATGATTCAGAACAGACTGTTTCATCATCTATTCCTCGAATGATTACCACTTACATGGCAGAGGGCGATCATAAACCTTCAACTAGCACCGAAGCTCACGAACAAAGGATTTCTTCCTTAGAACAACAGTTGAGAGCTATGGCAGATACGTTGAATACTATACACACTCTTATGCAAGCTCAGCATCAAACTCAGCAAGTCCAACATACAGCTCCTCCAGTTATATTAAATACTCCTGTTGTTCCAAACCCGGAACCCTCTACTATTCCGGGGGTACAATCTAATGTTCCTGAACAACCCACTCCAAGTCAGTCTGGAGCTGGGGGTGGTACATATGCTGCAGTCCCTTCTCCTAATCACACTCAACAAGTTACAACTCCCCAGTCTTCTGGAATTGTTTCTGAAGAGTTAAAGAATCTCCGAACACAATTCGAGGCATTCAAACAGAAGGATGGTTTGCAAAGGTTAGGTATCAAGCAACCTTACCCGATAGAATGGAAGCAGGTATCGTATCCACCAAAATACAAACCTCCGACCATCTCTTTCTACGATGGGACAACCTCCCCAAGTCAGTTCATTAATCATTTTGAAGTAATGACTGATCAACTTCAACCAAGTGACGCCCTCCTTACTCGGGTGTTCATTGGATGTCTCAAAGGAACGGCTTATGAATGGTATAGAAGTCTCCCTGATGGGTGCATTACCTCATTTGCCGGTTTCAAGCAAATGTTTCTTGAACGATTCTATGAAGGGCTCAACGACATGACCATGTCAGCCCTCATAAGAATTAAACAGAAAAATAATGAAACCACTGAGGACTTCATTGAAAGATTCAGAAGAGAAGCCCTCAAAATGCCTCTCGGAACTCCCGATGCTGTTACCATCGACACTTGCAAGTCGAATCTTTTACCAATTATCAGCATGTGGACAGGGTCCACTCAGTTCCAAGATTGGCCTTCTTTCATTGTCAGTGCCAAGGCTGCTGAAGTCAGTGCTGAGACCTTCAAGGGTCTGGGGGTACAAATGGCTCCTAAGGAATCAAATCAGAGCGCTAGCAATAGTACTCGACCCAACAATCGCAAAGGGAAAGAAGCTCTTGAAGTCAATCTCCAAAACAGTAGTCAAGAGGTAAAGACTACCCAAGCTACTCCAGCTCCAACAAATCAACAACAGAGATCTCCTCGGCCGAAGGAAGAATATTCTTTCGACGATGATGATGTTCAGGGTATCTTTGAATGCTTACTCAAAGGTAATAAGATTCAATTGCCAGAAATTAAAAAGCCTGATGAAGCCAATAAGACAGATCATCCAAAATACTGTCCATATCATAGAATGCTGGGTCATACAATCCGGTCTTGCTATGTATTAAAAGGAAAGATTCAAGAGATGTTTAAATCAGGAGCTGTGACATTAACACCCAAAGACAAAACAGTCACAGCAAATGTAATTTCAATGCAGTTCGGTGACTTCCCTCCCCTAATGGTGGAAAGTGGGATTGTTCCTATCCCCAAAGCAACTCTCGAAGTTATAAACATCCCACCAGCACAGAATGACAGACTTGTTCCTGTCACAACTAAGAAGGGAGAGATCATGTGGATTCACCCGGATTTAATGACGGAGTTTGAAACGTCTTCCTCTTCTCCTCGGAAGACTTCCTCATCTAAAAAGAAGCTCGGGAAGACTAAGTCATGCAATGTGACTTCTAGTTTCACACCCGATTTTTATCTAACCTCTACTTTCATCTCAGCAGGAAATTCACTCCCTACGGAGATAAAATCTGTACCTCAATTTGAAGATAGGTACAAACCTGCTTTTTATTTATACAGTTCACAATCTCGTGAATTGATGGCGAAGATGGGTTATGATCTAGCCACTGCTCCTGGTTTGAACTCAGGCAAGGGACTCCGAGTACCTTTAGGCATCACCATGAGACATAATGTTGGCCTTGGTTTCTGGAATGAAGCTCTCATCAAACATAAAAGAACCAAGAGCAAAATAAAGAATTGCAGCATGGTTTCCATAGACCTTGAACCAGAATATGAAGTTGAAGTTCATGCTGGAACTCGGTCAGGAAAAGTATATCTGAAAGATTATGCTGAAGTTCCTGAAGAAACTTCTGAAGTCCCTCCGGTTACAGCTTCAACTCCAGTCTCTACTGAAGAGCCTTTAAATGTTCCTGTTGAGACAGTTCCTTCTAAACCAACAGCAGCTGACAAAGGCAAACAACAAGTCCGCTTCGACAAACCATTGAAGAAGTCATCTCCTACAGGACTTGAAAAGCCTTATAATTTTGATATATTGGCTCAACTAGCCAATACCCCAGCTAAATTATCAATCTTCGAGCTCTTACGCCTCTCTAAAGAGACTCGAGAAACATTAAGTGAAGCACTGCTACAAGCAGAAACCTGCTTAACTCTTCTCAAGAAATTGGAAACAGAACCTGTTTCTCATTGCCATAATGTATTGGAATTTATTCCAAACATTACCTTTACGCAGGACGATATGCTGCTAGAGGATAATCGACATGACCGTCCTTTATATCATACAGGATATATTGATTCTATGAAGGTTGATCGTCTCCTGATTGATCCAGGATCTGCTCTTAGTATTATGCCAAAAGCTATGCTAGACGCACTGAAGATACCTGTACATAGCCTTTCCAGCACTATCACTACCATCTTGGGATTTAATCAAGGAAAAAGTGAGCCTTTGGGCAAGATTCGCCTCAAATTTCAAATAGGCGATCTTCGCACTAAAGTTACTTTTTACATCATCGACAATCATGGTTGCTCATACAATGCTCTGTTGGGGAGACCATTCTTGCATGAACATAATGTCGTTCCTTCGACCCTTCATCAGTGTTTCAAATATGTTGATGATAATGGAGAAGTTCAAAAGGAAGTTGCGGATCTCTATCCATTCAAAGGAGTTGAAGCTTATTTCAATGACGCTCGCATGTACAAAGATGAATACTCAAAAGTCTTGCAAGCTATGGATAATGATGATGAGATAGCAAAAGTTGGCACTTTTGTTATTCCTGTAAAAGGGCGTATCACTCTTCCGCAGTCTGTTAAATCATCTGAAGAAGGCTCACTGATAATTCCTGTTAGTGGACGTATTACTTCATCACCTGCTCAGGCTTCACAAGATTCACTGATAATTCTTGTCAGTGGACGTACTACTGTACCGTCTTCCCAAGCTCCACAAGGCTCACTGATAATTCCTGTCAGTGGACGTACTACTCTCCCTCTGTCTTCTCAGGCTAGATCAGATACTCTAGTCATTCCAGTCAGTGGACGTACTACTTATCCACGATCTTCTTCAAGGGAGCTCACCTCTTCTGAGCCTTTTGTTATCGATCTTAATCGAAACAAAACTTCTGATTGCTCTTCCTCTCTCCCTTTTGTCATTAATTTGACTAAGTCTGATAAGGCTCAGCCTTCTGTTGTAAATACAGTATTTAATATTAATGAAGCATCTCCTTTGCAGTATATTGATGTCTGTAATCATGTACAAAGTTATTTACATTTGCTAGATAACTTAGAGTCACTAACTATAGGGGTTGTTCAAACTCTTCATACAGACGTATCATTGGAATCCATACAAAAATCATACTTCGTGGTCCCTGCTAGAAAAAAGGGAGAAAATCCGATCTTCTTTTATAAAGGACCCCAGAATCCTCCTAACTTGGAAGAAGATGACATAAACGATGATACTGGAATGTTACAACTGCGTCGCTACAGTCAACAAATCCAAAAATATCATCAAGAATATGGGTTATGACTTTAGAACCAGTCTCAATAATGGAAAAGGAAGAAGAATGCTTGTTCGAATTCCTCCATTAAAATACGGAAGGACAAAATGTGGTTTAGGTTACATTGCTCCTACTTCCTTTATCAACATAGTTCATGAAGATTCAAAGTCCGATGAAGACGAACGATCTGAGTCTTCTGATTCTCTCTCTTGGGATTCTGACACGAGTATTGGCGATCTTCATCGTTCTATTTTGTCCATCAATATGGTCTCTGTTGATGGCCCGCAGGAAAATGATGAAGATGAGGATGATTTTAAAATATCACCCGAATCGGAACAATGGGCTCAAAGATTAGATAATCAATGGAAATTCAGGTTCGAGCAGAAAGAACCTCCTACCGAAGATAAACTGATCCAAATTGATGTTGGTGAAGAAGGTTCTCCTAAACCAATATTCATCAGTGAAAGTCTTTCAGAAACAGATAAGCAAGACATGATCAAGCTTATTCGTGATTATATCGATGTCTTTGCCTGGAGTTACGAAGATATGCCAGGACTAGATCTGAAGATTGCAATGCACAAACTCAATATCATGCCAAATGCTAAACCGGTCAAACAACAACAGCGACGATTTCGTCCAGACATTATGGATGCAATTGAAGCTGAAGTCAACAAGCTTATGGCTTCTGGATTTATTCGAGAGGAACAACATCCTGAATGGGTGGCTAACATCGTTCCTGTCCTTAAAAAGACTGGCAAGATTCGGGTCTGTATAGACTTTCGCGATCTCAATACGGCTTGTCCTAAAGACGAGTTTCCTCTTCCAATTACTGATGTCATGATCGACAATACATGTGGTTTCGAACGAATGTCATTTATGGATGGGTATTCGGGATACAACCAGATCAAAATGTTTCCAGATGATGAAAAACACACTTCCTTCAGAACGCCGATCGGTACATACTGTTATACAGTGATGTCGTTTGGTCTCAAGAATGTAGGAGCAACATATCAGCGAGCAATGAGCACTATATTTCGCGAACATCTCCGAAAAATAGTCGAATGCTATGTTGATGATATTGTAGTCAAAAGTCGACGAAAGGAGGATCATATCCAAGATTTGAAGACTATCTTTGATTTAATGCGTCAGCATCAACTTAAAATGAACCCTACTAAGTCCTTCCTGGGCGTCTCTAGTGGTAAATTTCTCGGCTTCGTCATTACCGCTAAAGGTATACACGTGGATCCCGAGAAGATCAAAGCCATTCAAGAGATGCGTCCTCCACGCACCTTAAAAGAGCTACGAGGATTTCAAGGAAGAATTGCTTATATCAGGAGATTTATTTCTAACTTAGCAGGACGCTGCAGACCATTCAACAAACTTCTGAAGAAAGGTGTATCTTTCGTCTGGAACGAAGAATGTCAAAAAGCATTTTGACGATATTAAACAGTATCTCATGAACCCTCCAGTTTTGGTACCTCCCGTCTCGGGGATACCATTCCTTCTATATGTTCGAGCCATGGCTCATTCTCTTGGTGCATTACTTGCCCAGAAAAATAAAGATGGCCATGAACAGGCTATTTATTATCTCAGTCGCACAATGACGGGTGCTGAACCGCGTTATTCTCCAATCGAGAAAGAATGCTTAGCATTAATGTTTGCTGTTCAGAAAATACGACATTATATTATCGGTCAAACGATTCATGTCATTTCCAGAGTGAATCCTCTCAGGATTATGATGAAGAAACCTGTTATTCTCAACTCCAGACTAGTTAATTGGGGAATCTTGTTAGCTCAATACAATATACATTATATTCCTCAGAAGTCAGTTAAAGGACAGGCTCTTGCTGATTTTCTGGCTGCTCATGCAATTCCAGAAGATTCTATATTATATGATGAGATTCCTGATGAAGTCTTGGATTCAAATCTGATTTCTGAAGAAGTTCCTACCTGGCGTTTATTCTTTGATGGAGCATCTAGAATAGGTCCTAATGGCAATATTGTCGCTGGAGTTGGGATTGTTCTTGTATCCCCAGAAGGACTAACTATTCAGAGGGCTTATTCTCTAGATCAATCATGTTCAAACAATGTAGCCAAATACAATGCATTACTCATTGGTCTTCAACTTGCTAAACATCTAGATATTCAATATTTGGAAGTTTATGGAGACTCCAAGCTTATTGTCAATCAGATCAGAGGAACGTATGAAGTTCGTCATCAGGATTTGATACCTTATCATCGAGCAGCACTCTCTATAGCCTCATCTTTTGAAGACTTCTTTATTGAACATGTTCGACGAGCCTATAATGCAGAAGCTGATGCTTTAGCTAATCTTGCTGCTGTATTAGCTATTCCAATCAGACGTCAGCAAGTGATAGTGGTTTATAACCGAGAACTATTCTGTGTTGAGAATAATTTGGCTTTGGCTTTTCTATATAAACCAGACAAAGATTCTTTCAACCTTGATGCTGGATTAAAGTTTGATAAAATATCCTCGTCTTCTTCCGATTCTACTATGGAATATGTCTTTTCTAATGAAACAGAAGCCATAATTGAAGACTGGAGACGCCCGTTTTTAGACTTTGTTTTGTATGATATACTTCCTGATAATCCGAGTGAAGCAGCGTCTATTCGACGTCGATCTCTCAGATTCTATTATAATCATACGACTAAAACATTATATCGTCGGTCTTACGACGGTCTTCTCCTCCGATGCATTGCCGGTGAAGAAACACAACAGATAATTCGTGAAGCACATGATGGTGTTTGTGGAGCTCATCAACCAGGTCCTAAACTTCAAGATCGTATCCGACGTATGGGTTATTATTGGCCCACGATGGTGGCTGACGCTATTCAATATGCTCGGAAATGTAAAGCCTGTCAAATTCATGTAGACTTTATTCATCAACCCTCGAAATTTCTACATCCGACGGCAGCATCATGGCCCTTTGAAGCTTGGGGCATGGATATTGTCGGCCCAATCAATCCACCGTCATCTAAAGGTCATCGGTTCATTCTCGCAATAACCGATTACTTCTCCAAATGGGCCGAAGCTATTCCTTTATCTGAAGTTAAGACGTCTAATGTCATCAGCTTTATTAAGCACCACGTCATCTACAGATTTGGTGTTCCTCGACGCATTGTTCATGATAACGGACCACAGTTCGTCAGCCAGAAATTTACTCGATTCTGTGACGATCATCGGATCAATAATGTGGCTTCTACCGCATATAATCCAGCAGCTAACGGATTGGCAGAAGCTTTCAACAAGACTATCATCAAACTCCTAAAGAAGTTTGTCTCCACTAACAAACGTAATTGGAGTGACAAGCTCGGAGAATGCTTGTGGGCTTATCGCACTACAGTCCGTAATGCTACTAAGTGTACACCTTTCTCTCTGGTGTACGGATCTGAGGCTGTTCTCCCATTAGAGATTCAAATTCCTTCTTTAAGGATAGCAATCGCTAATGAACTTACCTCAGAAAATAATGATCGTCTTAGACTTCAAGAATTGGAGGCTCTGGATGAAAAGCAGTTATCTGCTCAACAGAATATTGAATTCTATCAAGCTAGAATTTCAAGGGCTTTTAACAAGAAAGTCAGAATTCGAACATTTCAGAAAGGGAGAACTGGTCCTTACTGTCAGACGTCCTATGACCATGACACATATGAGTAAAGGCAAATTTGATGCAAAATGGGAAGGCCCATTCGTAGTGAACAAAGTCTTCTCTAACGGAGCATACCAGCTTGCCTCTATGGATGGAAAAGTCATGATGATGCCTATCAATGGCAAATTCTTAAAGAAATATTATGTATAATATTTTCATCATTCCCCAGCAAATATAAAATTCTTCTCTACAAAAGTTATTTCGATATCATTATCCCCAGAGGAAATTGATATTCCACCATGTATCATCTTCCCAGAGAATTTGATATTTCGTCTTATTAGATCCCCAGGGGTTTTAATAAAGATCTTGAATAGAAAATCATGTCCATATTACCTCTGAATTTTCTATCTTAATACGTATCATATTTTCTATTTTAGGAAAATGATATCTCGTCTTTTGATTTCCGAGTCCAAAGATCATGGAAAATAGAATCTAAAGATATCTTTATATCTGAATTCTGTTTTCTCTAATCAGTATTAAACTAAATTATCTTTGGTTTAGTTTCATGATAGAGTTGCAAAGTTTATTTGTATATTCTATTCTATTGAAATATGTCATGTATTATTTACCTCTGAACATATTTTCTACAAAAGTGTCATCCACAGAATTGAAATCAAGCCAAGATGTTCATTTCTTTAATCAGAATCAAAACATTGCTTATAATTGGATTTCAAAAACATTTCAGTACATGAAAAATGTAAAAGAACTATTTAGGAGGAGTAATGATCTCCTGAATACGAACGATTACATTATTCATCTTCTCATCCTGAGCTTTCTTGATTCGCTCTGATGTTTCAATTCCAATCCTCCGTTGGTCATATTCTACAATAATAGAACTACGGCGATTGGTTTCTTCAAACTGATTGATTTGCATTAATTCTCGCTCTTTCTGTAAAACTTGACAGCGTTCAGCTTCAGATTGACGATCAGCAGCAATCTTTGATTGTTCCTTTTCCATAGAGGCAATTTGCTCCTGAATACGAGCTAGCTCTTCCCTCAAATTTCTAAGCTCCTCAGCTCTTGACGCTTCATCCTTCTCTAAGCGCTCCATATTTTGACGAGTACTTATGATTTCTTCATCTTTAGCCATTAGCTCTTTGGAAGACTGAGCGAGGAATTCTGTTAGAGCAATATGCTGAGCTTGAGCTTCATTCTCTAGTTGATAAATTTCAGCTGCAGTCAGAGATTCAATGTCTTCCTTTTTAATCTCCCAATATTTTTGGATGTTGGCTTCTAAATCATTCAAGAGATGTTCAAAGAAGACACATTGAGCCTCATAACCAGATTGTCTCAAGGCTGAACGTGGGAAACTAGTCGCCTCTCGAAGACTCGAAAAGGACATAGTCTCATCTTTCATGAGTCGCCTCGAATATGTATCCAGATATGTATAAATAATATCTGAATACATCCCCATGACTTTGGCTATCCCTGTGTCAAAACTGGGAGTCGCTGCAATAATAGGGGAAGGAGCAGGAGGAGCTTCTATTCTTGGAGCTGAAGTTAGTGCCTTTGGAGAACTCGGCAGATGGGAACTCCCCTCACCCACCTCAGTTTGAACAAGTGGGGCTTGAGTAGAACTCATAGCCGGTGCAGTTCCTACAGCTGTTGAAATAAAAGAAGCATGATCAAAACCAAAAGATAATAAAGCAGAGACAAGACAAAACTTTGATGAATAAAATATTACCTGGAGTTGGTTCATATTCAGTCTCCTTCGGATCATTCAATCCGGCTCTTAGTCTGTTCAGAGTACTTTCTGACATGGGATTTATTTTACTGCTTCCCGCCCATCAGAAGTAGAGGAGCCGTCCAGACCGAAGTAACCCAAGAAATTCTTGGCTAACTGCGTGGGGTCATCTTTGAACTCGATGACGAAGGGCTCCGGTTCTTTACCTCCAAAGGTGGGGTCACCATGGGCACAGAAACCTAATTTTCGTGCTTCTTCTTCAGCCGCTTCCTTTGGAGTCATGGTTACAAGAAATATGAATGTCAAAAACTGAATTTTCTCAGTTTATATAACAAAGCTTGCTGGCGGTTCATATTCCTCCATAAATCAGATTCAATCAGTCTCAAAAAATGAAGAGTCATCATGACATTTAATAAATTCATTTTTGCATAAACAGATTTAATGCCAGCGTGTCAAGACTCATTCCCACTTTTTTATTCAAAGTAATTTCGAACTTTTGAAACTCATAAAGTTCGAAAACTTTGAAGGGGGTCTTATAGGATGTGGAAAATTATGACACGCTGTCATTTTAATCCTTATGCTCAAGGCCATACGCTCATCTACAGGCCATACGCTTAGTGAATATTTTATTATTTTCTGGGATGGCAGCACAGCATATATTAAATGAAGAATGAATCTGACGTCTCGTCTTTTCGTGCAAAGATAGTTGTCATGAAAAGAGCAACCGTCGTATATGTATTCGAAGAGTTAGTTTTGTCTTTTACGAGGACAGCTCAGCAGATCATTAATGCAAAGCCATAATTACTGTCAGTTTTGACAGTCTGTTAGCCGTCATATCTGCAGTCACGACGCTCGAGAAAATCTTTTGACAGTTATTTGAAGATATGGCGTATCAGAGAAGATTGATGATGGCCACGTGGCCATTTCTTCAGTGAGCGTATGAAGTCTATACGACTCCTTTCTTCTTCATTGAGCGTATGAAGTCTATACGACTCCTTTCTTCATCATTGAGCGTATGAAGTCTATATGACTCCTTTCTTCTTCATTGAGCGTATGAAGTCTATACGACTCCTTTCTTCATCATTGAGCGTATGAAGTCTATACGACTCCTTCCTTCTTCAGTGAGCGTATGAAGTCTATACGACTCCTTCCTTCTTCAGTGAGCGTATGAAGTCTATACGACTCCTTCCTCATCAAGTGAGCGTATGACTCCTTTTTTCTCCAGTAAGCGTATCAGCTTTATTTTTTTCTACATCATCCAAGTCAGCGTATAACTCTCCTTCAACGAGGCAGCGTATTACAGCAACCATATCCAGGATTACAGTCAACACACGTTCTCACGTGTCCTGTACCAGTTATCCACTTCTTTAGAAGTTATGCAACGTGGCATCCAGGCCATCAATCTCTCCTGAACATGCTCCACTACTTTCAACCGCACGCTAATGTGTCTCCATCAGAATTAGCCATGCGTCCCTGCTGTTATGCACACGTCAAGTAACTACCTGAGCGTATGCTTAAGGATAGTTATCCTGAACTCTATAAAAAAGAGTTTCTTCATCTTCATCAGAGACTACAGTTAATTTCAGAGAGAACAGAGAGATTGCCCAGTTGCTGTCCAAGTTCTTCAAAGTTCGAGTTTTCTTCATCGCATCGTCCAAGGGATAAAGTAATCGTCTTCTAGATTAGATTCCTACAGTTGTAATTTTCTCAGATACAAAATAAATAAAGTGAATTTATTTATGGAAAACAATCTGCAGGGTCATCCCTATCACCTGGTGGAGCCTGAAAGATGCCAAAAGGATCGATCCCATCAGGATACGTGAAGCCGTAAGCATTGGGATCCGTAAACCGCGAGCCATAAAAATTATGATATTGTAAGTCAGGATCGAGGTAGGCATTCATGTCGTGGATAGTCCGTTGGATGAAGTAGCACCGGTCATAAAAGCGACTTTGAATGAGGGTACCAAGTCCTCGAGTATTAGTTCTCATCTACTCCTCTGCCTAAGCCATGCACATGCCAAAAAAGTGCTGAGAGAGGGCCATGTATCTGGCCTGAGCCGATGGAGAGGTCAGAGTAGAAGCAGAAGGTTGAGTGTCAGAGGGCTGAGATGCGGAGGACTAATCGATAGCAGAGAAGTGGGACTGAGTCAGATGAGAAGTAGGATCCTTACAGTAGCAGTGACTCAGAACAATATCCTTTGCCTCCAAGATAAGGGTGATAAACATAGCAAAGTTTAGAGCCTTCATGGCAGATGAGTGGACGGTGAGGAAGAAGTTGAGAAAGGTCTTGGAGTGGGACCAAGATTTTTATTGGTTGAGATAATACATGCAGACAAGGGCATCAATGGTAAAAACATCGTATTTGCCAAATTTGGTACAAGGGTATAACAAATGATGCAGTGGACTTCGTAGAAGAATGGCTCAAGTTTTCGGGAAACAGACGGGATGGGTGGAGGATTAGGTCCCTTACAGATGATGTGGCAGAAGTCTTCAAAAGTCATGATGGGGGTCGTTGAAGAGCAGTAAGGGTAGGTAACGCCTCGCCTCGGTTGCCCCCCCTAAAATCTTAGCAAGATCCTTGACGGTGAGACGAAAATGATGCTCATTCACAAGGGTTTCAATGACACTGTGGGCGAGATCTGTCTCTTTTTTCGTCATAAATTCAGCCTCAATTTTCAAAGGTTGTAGCAACTTCGAATAACCATAAGTCCCAACTCCGGACTCCTTTTGACCTCCAATTTTTTTGTTGGAATCGTATTGAGGTATATTTTCTGAATGTAAATTTTATTTTCATAAATTAGGAACTTAATTTTCTGGAAAATTTGTGGAGTGTCAGTGGTCCGAAATCTGACACGTTTTAGTGTTTTTGAGATTCTGGGAGAACCAGGAATCAGAATCACGATCCGTTTGAAGTTTCAGAATACTGACAAAAAAATACACATCATATATTTTTTCTAAAAAAATTTTCAGAATATTTTATTTTTGGTTTTTATTTTAGAAGCTTGTCACATCGTCTGAGTTCATCTTGTGTAGCCCTGTGACTATTCTATACCCAACGGGATTGTCGGTTTCACCAGTAAGGACCTCAGGCAAGACACCTTGCCATTTTCTTTTTATTTATTTTAGCTCATATTTCATGCATTATTTATTTTCTTTATGCAAAATAAACTGTGATACATGGCATAACCTGTTAGAACTTACTGTTCATTTATATTTCCTACTATGCATTATTTTTCTTACACATTAAACCTAGATTTAAGGGACCACCTTGTGTGTTGCATTCATGGCCTTGACACGTTGTACCACGAAGTTGTGTGTCGCATGTAGAACACGGACGTACGTGATTGGCTGGCCACCAGTATGTACAAGCCGTGCGATAGGAATAACCACTAATAGAGGTTGCATGCTTAGTTTGACTTAGCGGTTAATAGAGGATTTATGTTGTGGATACAACATAATAGACATTGGGTGGGAAGAAAAGTTTCTTAATGTATGGGTCATATATGCACTGCCCTGATTGCCGGTTATCTCTAATGGGAGGTACGGTCCTGATAGCCGGTTATCTCTAGTGGGAGGTACGGTCCTGATTGCCGGTTATCTCCAGTGGGAGATACGGTCCTGATTCCTGATATTCCTAATCCAGCCCATGCGTCAAAGGTTTGTTCTTATTGCATTCACTATAGTACGGTTAGGTACCCTATTGCAGGCATCCCTTATTTATTTGAGCAATATTTATTCTGTTTATATGTCATGATATTATGTATCTTGTTACATCCCTCTGAGGACATGGTTATCTCTCCATGTGTGTGCTTCTATGAATTTGCAGGTGTTCTAGCCAAGGCCGTGATTTTCTCCATTCTTTCGAAGACGATTGTGCTTGGTTCGTCTCGTTATTTTATCGATCACTTCTTGTACATTTTATTTGAGATAGTTGGTAGTGGACTTTGTCTCCGCCCAACGATTGTATACATGATAAATTCAAAGTTGCTCTTATATCATTTATTTATCTAGTGGATGAGATTTAGTTATTCTGGATTTACTGCATTTTACAGCTTATGTATTCATACGAGATTTTCATATATTGGAGTATACTTCGCATGTATGCAGCTGGCATGGATACGTACCTAGTCCTAAGTATTTTGGGACTAGGGCGTTACATGTTTTTGTGGTGGCCCATGCAGGTCGAGTTTGTCACTTCGGTTACGTTACTGTACCGATGTGAACCTGCAACATAGGATTAGAATTATAGGAATCTCATCCATACAGCTTGACCTCTTCCCTTGGCTTCAAATTCCGAACTCTCGTTTGACTTCCTTAAATTGCATCTTGCTTGATTCCTTTCTACCGTTGATTCTTATTTTCGTGCTTAGTGTCAACTAGGAAGATGACTACACTAGGATATGCTCATAGGTCAAACACATGGCTAGAATGGTTATATTGGCAATTGGAATACCTTTAAGACTCTAATTGAGTTAAAGGGTTTTTTTTAGTGTGATTTAATGATTAGTAATTTGTAAAGTAGCATATTACCACGGAAAGTTTTAACCTTGAGATTTCTAAATAGTAAACACCAGAGGATTTATAGAATTTCATACTTGGTTTAAGAAATTGATTGATTTTCAAAGATTTGATATTTATGATTTATTGGATTATAGTTATACATCCTTGCAAAAGTATAAAATTGGTTTGCTTTTCGAGTTGTGATATTTATGAGTTTGGGTGATAGATATACATCTTTGAACAAATATAAAATTTATTTGATTTTTGAGTTTTAATGTTCATGATTTATTGTATTATAGTTATGCACCTTGAACAGTTATAGATTTGGTTTGAAAATGATCTTAGCTTTTAAAAATGGTCGTAGGAATTATTTAAACGGAGTTGTACAACTTGCGGTTTTCGTGTTTATAAAATTTTAAATTTTAAGGGAAAGTAATGACGGTGAATTTTGGTTTTAAATATTTGAAAGTTATGAAAACAATTTTTGAGAATTTTTCTTTATTTTAAATTGTGTCCTATGATTGAGGATTTACAAATCTATTTAGATTTTTGGTTAAAAAAAATAGATTTTGACTCATAAGATTATTTGAAAATTTAGTTTAATGTGGGATTGCTAATATTAAATTTTTTTTGAAAAATTTCGAAGGATGTGATGGAAAGTTATTTTGATTGATTAAAGAAAGTTACCATTTAAAAGTCGTGATTTTGTTGGAATAACTTTGCATGAATAGAAGTTAAAATTGATGAGAGCATTGAGCTAAATTTTTTGAGATTACTTTTAATATGCTAAGAGTTTTATTATGAGTTATTGGAAAATGTTAGAGTGTTAAATTTTTGATTGATTGTAAAATTTTTATGGATTCATAAATTATGAACTCTTGAGTTCCTTAGCTTGAAGAAATGTAAGTGTTGTCGTAGCATAAACATCGTCTAGTACTCTACTATCTTTAGTTAAAGCTTTGTATATATCTTTTTTCGTCCATCCAACCTTATTCCAGCCACCATTCTGGTGGACAAATAAATTCCATACCTCTGAAGTCGTAATCCCGGATAAGTTTCATCAGCTTAGCTTGTTCCAATTCTGCGACTGATATCTTACGATGGGATCTTAAAAAAACTGTTTCAAAATCATTCGCTAGATTATGGTTGTGATATACTCGAATTTTTTTGACAACCTACAGCTCTGTAGAAATGTTGTCTCCAATACGAAAAATTGCTTTACAACTACTTCTGCTTTCACTTCTTGGCTCAAGAACCCTGTTAGGAGGTTTAATGTATTTCTTCTATCTGAATTTCGTATTCGAACAACACCAACTACGTACTACTAGCATCCCAGATTTGTTTTTCTTTACTTTGTTCAGTCTAACACTGAAATCGACTGTTTTTGAATATATCCGTAGAACGTGTTTGCTTCTTCAATAGAGTTGAACTCTAAGCCAACAATATATTCATCTAAGAGATCCCTTGGGTCTTTGTTAATGTTACTAGACTGCAATATTTTTTTCATCATCACTGTATCGAAATCCATTGGAGATTCACCATCGTCTCTAAAAACAGTATTAAACAAAATAAGTATGATAAGTCAATGTAAAAATATAATGCATTTCTTAGATCCATTAGAAAAGGTGAAGCGAAATAACTTATTGTTGTTTGCGTTAATGGCATTGTCATCGTTAGGATGCATTTCTCCGTTCTTTTCTTCCTCTTGTTCTTTATCGTCTCCTAAGTTAACAGCTTCCAATCTTTGTTCATCAACTAATTCTTGCATCTGACCCCCAATTTCTCCATCTGACACCGCTATTGAAGCAATGCTTTCTTCATCAACTAATTCTTCCACATGAACCTCAATTTCTCCATGTGACACCGCTATTGAAGAAAACAGAGTGTGTTAGAAACCAACAGAAGAAACGAAGGACAAGAAACAATACAGACATAAGAAATGCTTGAGTAATCCTAAAAGAATGCATAATTTGAAAAAATAACTTCCAACACAACCTTTTCATCTTCTGTGTACATGTTTTATTGAATTGTGTAGGATAAAGCATGCATCAGCATTTAGTGCTACGTTTACTAGTGTGTAATTTTTTTCAATGATATAGTATTAATGTCAACATGCATATCATATCTCCACTTTCCCACAATTTTTTTTAATTAGTGTTACCCCCTGCCCATCCTTCATAACCCACTAGAAAATAATTAATATAAAGCAATCTATCTGCTAAACTAGAAATCGTAGCCCACCAAACTCCTATGGCATACTCTGCGACACAGGTAATGGTGGTGGTTCTATCTTCCACTCTCTCTTCCATTTTCAAACTGGTACGTGGCTATCTAATGTTTTTCGTTTTGTTTGGTTCAGGAGAAATGTCAGTTATGTTCGAAGAACACTCACCTTACATATTGTTCATTTTTGAGCTCACCTTGCAACATCGGAAACTGCAAGGGAATTAGGTACCTTTCGAAGTCAAATATGAAGGCAAATCCTGGTAGGAAATTTCTGAAGTGCCCCCTCTACTTGGATTTCCAGTGGCTGGATGCTGCTATATTGGAAGCCAAATATGGAAGTTCACATTTAGCAATTCTAAAGGAAGGTTGTTTCACATGTGGTGACTTAGGTCATTGGAAGAAATAATGCCCTTGGGAAGAAACCACTTGCCCTAATCCAAATTGTGGAGGAAATAGAGCTGTCTTTATGTCAAAAAGGAGCCACAGTAAGGAAAGAAGATTCTTACAATGCTGAAAATGCAACAGTGCATTCCAATGGTTGAATGAGGCTACGTTAGTGATACTAACAAGACTGAATCTGGAATTCCTGTGCAAATTATAGTGAACACAACTTTAGAACAGTTGTGTAAAACATTTGGGGAAGAACTGGCTATGTAAATCTGAAATCATGTACTTCATCAATTATATGAACGCAAGAAACTTTTTTTAGACAAGATTCTTCAACTTGGTTTACGCTGCCAGCGACACGTTATTGATGGGATCTAAGTTGAAATTTTAATTTAATAATAATTATAATTTTTCTGTCAATGTTATTTTTAATACTACCTTAATTTTAATATTTGTTATTATAACAAAATATTTTTGACACTATTTTTGACACTTTTTTGAGACAACATTCTTCAAGGTGGTCTACGCTGCCAGATAAATTTTGTTGATGGGATCTAAATTTAAGAACAATTAATAAGTAATCTTTTACGTTGGAAAATGATATCTACACCCATTAAACAATTAATAGAATAACTTTTTGCTTTGAAAATTATTTTTTGCTGGCATCCTGAATTTTTTTGAAGTACTTCCCCACCGTAATACTTGAAATACAAAAACGTCTATATGTTGACTACAAGTGAAAAATTAATTTTATCCTATGGTGCGGCCGTCGTTCTCGTGGTCCTGTACAATGAGAACAGAATAAAATTAGTAAAAACACTAAATAAAAAAGACGAAGACTAGGTTGTCAACAACAACATATGAAGCATATCTTTAACAGTCCTTAACCAGACCAGAAGGTCTAGTATACCAAATCCTTAACGAAGAAGAAGAAGAAGAAGAAGAAAGAAGAAGAAAGAAGAAGAAGAAGAAGAAAAATGAGTCGTGTAACAAATCCTCAACAAAATGGAAGGAAGAAGGAAAAAGAAGAAGAAGAGGAGGTCAGGGAGAGAGAACCTGAGAGAGACAGAGATGGGATAAAGAGAATTAGGGAAATAGTCCAGCGGGCGAAGCAAAATGAAAAAATTGGGCGCTTCTTTTCCCGGGTTTGAGCTTCTTCTTTTTTATACAATTATGCTATTAAAAATGGTATTTGGCTCCCAAAAATCTTGGGAGATATGATCTCCCATGACATGGCATGGTGATATGGCATGGTGACATGGTATAATTTATTGTAAACCATCATAATTCTGGTGATGTCTATTTTAGGTAGATTTTGATTATTCTATTAGCCTTAATTAGCATTTATATAATTAGTATGCTATTAATGTAAGAAACTCAGAAGTTATCAATGTTTACCATCATTATTATTGCTTTTATAATTTGTTTGGTTATGTACATCATGAATGTACATAAATATTTTTTTGTTCTTTTCTTTTGATTAGATTGATTAATGGTGGAAGTATAAAAAACATGACTGTTAATCTCGAAGCCTACTATCTTCCATTGATATAGAAAATAATGGTTCATGTAGGATACTATGTTTATATCCCTTTTTACAAAGAAGAGAGGTTTTTTTAAACCCATTATATGTTCATTGCCATCCTTTCTTGGCCTAGTTATAGCAGCCAATAGATTCAAGATATTCATTTTTTTTATTAAGCCAATAGCAATGAACATTTCTTAATAGCATACTAATTGCAGCAATGCTAATTAAGGCTAGTGGAATAATCAAAATCTTCCTAAAATAAATATCACCAGAATTACGATAGTTTATAATAAATTATGCCATGTCCTCATGCCATATCACCATGCCATGTCATGGGAGATCGTATCTTCCAAGATTTTTGGGAGCCAAATAGAATTTTTGTTATGTTGTTTGGCTCCCAAGTTTTTTGGGTGATGCCATCTCCCATTATGTGGCATCTAACATGACAGTTGACATGGCAGTTGACATGTCATGTTTTAACCAAAAAAATTAGTTACCCAAATTTTTTTATGTTAATGCTAATGCTAATTTTAATCTAATGTTAATATTAATTTTATTGTTAATGTTAAATTATTGTTAATTTTAATTAATGTAATGTTAATGTTAATATTAATAATCAAGTTAATTTATTGAATTAACATTACTGTTACCGGACTATATGTTCGACTAAAAGCGATTGGTTCGGCTCGGTATGGTTCGATCAAAAGAGATCAGTTCGGATTGGTAGCAACCATGGGCAATCGACTGTTAGGGGCTCACAATGATCCGTGGATGACTACTTTTAGCGTATGCGTTGGGACGAATACTAGCACATCCCTAGCCACACTGCTATTTAACTTGAGACTTGGGTTTGGTTTGGTTTTGTTTTTTATTTAAATTTACAAATAAAAAATAGTTTAAAAAAATCCCTTGTAAAAATAGAAAAAGTTCACATTAATATTATCATGATTTCTTTTACATTAATATTGAAAAAAAATCCCTAAATCCAATTGATCACGTGGCAAATTTTAAAATTAAAATTAGATTTAAAATTAAAATTAAAATTAAAATTAAAATTAAAATTAAAATTAAAATTAAATTTTGATTTAAAATTAAAATTAAATTTAAATTTACAACTGAAAAATAGTTAAATTATAAAGAAAAAATAATCCTTGTAAAAATAAAAAAGTTCACATTAATATTATCATGATTTCTTTTACATTAATATTGAAACTAAGATTAATATTAACATTAATGTTGTGAGACCATATGTTCGACTGATAGCCCATCGGTTCGGATTGATGTAGTACGATGCGACCGGTTTGACCCATATCTGTAAAACCTCCTAATTCAATTGATCAAATCAACAAGTTTTTATTTCAATGGTTTCTTTTATTAATAACTACCATTAACACATATCATTGTTACATGCAAGTACGTACTCAAAAATGGTGTTTGAACTCGGTTCGATTACACATGCAAAATGATCGAGCTCGATTAGTTTTAGCGTACGAGTTTAGAAAAACACTAACCGAGCCCAAGCCAAAGTCCCATTTAATTTGTGGTCCAAGTTTGGTTCGGTTCAATGCAGTTTGTTTGACCCATATGTGCACACCCCTAAATCTAATTGATCATAAAATTAGATTTAAAATTAAAATTAAAATTAAAACTAAAATTAACTTTTGATTTAAAATTAAAATTAAATTTAAATTTACAACTAAAAAAATATAGAAAATCCTTTGTAAAAATAAAAAGCTCACACTAATATTATCATGATTTCTTTTACATTAATATTGAAACTAATATTAATATTAACATTAATGTTACGAGACCATATGTTTGACTGATAGCCCATCGGTTCAGATTGATACAGTTCGATGCGGCCGGTTTGATCCATATCTGCAAAACTCCCTAATTCAATTGATCAAGTCAATAAGTGAATATTAATATTATCATGATTTCTTTTAGTACCCCTAATTCCTATTGATCACATGGCAAATTTTAAAATTAAAATTAAAGTTAACATTTGGAAAGTTATAATTAACATTTATTTTTCAATTTAAATTAAACTTTAAATCTGAAAATAACTTGTACGAACATGTAATTTTAAAATTTAAAACTTGTAATCGTAATTAACTTCCAAATTTCCAAGGGTGGGGGACGCGGATCGAATGGGGGACGCATGGCTACAGCAAGCGCACGGTCACACCCCCACGAACGGGTTAAATAGCCTTTTTCCATTAAGAAAAGAACCGAACCTATTATAGAGAAACAAAGGAGAGAAGAAGAACAGTCGCAATGGAGAGGAGCAAGAGCAAGATCAACAACAGCGGATAGGTCGTCATCCCCATGGAGATTCTTTCGATGATACTGGTACTGTCGGGGATGCCGACGGACGAGGTCATGCGCAACGTGGCCTCAGTGTGCCGTTCATGGTGGAAGTGTAGGAACGAAATCGTAAAGCAGAATACTCTAGAGGGGGGGGGGGTGAATAGAGTAGGCAGCAGAATATTGCTAATTAAAAACTTGTTAGCAGTTAAATCACAGATATAATGATAATCACAAAAAGTAAATGACAGAAATTAAAAGTGATCAGAAGGCAAACGCAAACACCGAGATTTATACTGGTTTCCCTCTTGTGAGGACTAGTCCAGTCGGAAGAACTCTAGCTTCCAGTTGAATCCACTATTGGAAAATCCTGTAAGTTTTCATACGAAGTCCTTGCAACTTCTACAGACGCGAGCTTTGATACGAAGAACTCGACCAACTTTAATTGTGAAGAGTTAAATCTTCTATCAAGCCTCTGATTACAATCGCTCTGAAACTTCTTGACCGTACCGTACTGGAAAATCGACTAGAGGATTGTAACTGGCTTGGGATTTGAAAATGAAAGCTTTTAAGAACTCTTTGGAAGAATGTAAGCTTAAGAAGAGAAGAGATTGAAAGTGAATTGGTTTTTTGAAATGATCGAAATACTTCTCTATTTATAGCTTTTCCAAAGACAGAACTCTGACAGAATTCGGGCAGAATTCGGACAGAACTCTTTGTAACAAACCGTAACTGAAGGATGACCAAGTTCAAAAACCCAACGTTCACGTTCCAAATGGCCGAACTCGGCCCGAGTTCTCCTGGGGTTCTGCCAGTTCATTTTTGGAGAAAATAAATTTTAGCTTTTTGAAAAATCCTTCAGAATCTTTTTGTAAAAAGAATGTTTTTCAAAAACGTAGGTCATTTGTAAAAGAATAGGATAGTTTTGAAAAACATTTTAGGATAGCCTATTTGCCAGTACGACTCGGTGTACAATGTATTCCTAGACTCAATAAAATAAAAAATTACATTACTTAGCAGGAAGTACATTCTGAATGGCAAACGACTTCAGTCTTGAATATTGTTGATAACCATTGTTGGGCAGTGTCCAAAACGTCGTAGGTAAACATCTGAGTTGAATTGTATTTATATCGAGACAGAATTTGATCAATTATTAAAATCAGGTTTGACCATGACCAATGGTCGAACAATCTCTCCCATTTTGATAATTGACAAACCTTGCCGATATAACATCTAAGCTTGGAATCAATTCAAAATAGTAATCAAAAGAAATTGTTCATAACCTGTATTCACAAAAAAATGTTAGATCTTATTTCTCCTCCGTTGTCACTTAGCAAAATAATTGCAAAAGAGAAAGATCCCCCGCAATAAATGCATAAGTAACAAACAGTGAAGAAACACAATAAAAAATATAGGAGTATGAAATGACAGGCATGGTATAAACAGTGAATATAGTAAAAGAAACATATAGTCTAGAGAAAAACAACACAGGCATGTATTTATCACAGGCAGTTAATAAAGAATGAAGCAACAAAAAAATAGATAGTGCTATTATAAAATTGAAACAAATAAAGTGCTGAATAATAGACTAAGATGCTAAAACCGAGGCATAAAAAAACCATGTCCATGAATAGTCACATAATAGAAAAAGTGATGATAATAACTAAAAAAGTACTGATAAAATCTTGGAATGTCAGAGCATTTCCAAGTAAACATAAGACAAAAAGTAACAGTCTCAATAATCTAACATCTCAAAACTCATCATCATCATCATCAACATCATCAGCTGCAGCTCTAGCATGTCTAGAAGGACCAGCTCTAGAAGTACCAGCGCCAAAAGTATGAGGAGTGGCGCCAGCGGTACGATACCAATCATATGCGTTCCCTGGCTGGAACAAAGAGTGGACCGCCTCGTCGTCAATGCGGTAGCCAGAAATGGAAGGGTCTCGAGGCAGAGAGCTAGCAGAATGACCCGTCTGTGCAAACCTCAGATCAGCGAAGGAGTTGGCAATCGCCTAGAACCGAGTCACATCACGGAACTCGTGTTCCCTAGAGGTCTCAACATAAAAAGACTGCAGATCTGATAAGTGCTGATGGATACCCTCAAATGTCATAGGGTAAGAATGATGAGGAACATAAGCTGTGGGAGCAGTAGGAGTAGGTGCAGGAGGAGTAGGTGCAGTAGGTAGAGGAACATATGCAATGCTACGACGAGAAAGTTTGAGAAACTTGGGCTCGGGGTCGACAACACAAGTAGATAGGTCAATATCAAATCTCTGAAAAATGCGAGGAATGAGCATCACATAAGATAGGTTGCGGTCTCTCCTGCGACATCTACCCATCATCTGGATGCTAGTCTTAGGGGTAGAAAAAGGAATCCCCTTAAGAATAAGATAAAGAGCAGAAAGCTCAAGTGCAGTGACATCATCTTTGGAAGTGGATTTTGGAAGTAAGGTGGAATAGATGATGCGATGTAATTCGTAGTTAAACAAGTTCAAGTTATTAGCCTTGAACTTTCCTGGAAGAACGCGTGCGGGCGCACAAAGTTCATTCTTGAAACTAATGAGTGTCGTGCCATCGGGGAAATCAAAATCAGGGATGTCATCGAGCGGGGCACCTTCGTTTGGGATACCAAGGATGTTTGCAAATGTTTCATCAGTGAATTCGATATCAATTCCTTCGATACGTGTCCTCACTGTAAAAGTGTCTAACACAAAATTACAATAGAATAATCTAATGGCATTAGTGGCAATGGGGAATTGTAAGGTGACAAAATGTTATAACCCTAAAGCCTCAAAATAAGGGCGGTGATCCGGAAAGACAGTCCACTTAATCGGTAATCCGGTACAAATAGTACACATGATAAAATCGACGTACCACAATAAAGCTTGATTGGAAGTTTTAAAGTAAAACTCATCCGACGCACCATCGTCCGATTGGACAGGAGAAAAAAGGCAATCCGTATACGGATCTGAAGACGATGCCTCTTCACTGGCATTGGTCTTCTTCCTCTTGAAGGGATTGAACTTAGGCATTCTTTCCCAAAAATTTCTACAAACCCTAAGTATTGAAAAGTGGTGGAAAGAAGGGATTATACCTTCCAAGAATTGGATATGTTGTAGAGGATGACGATCTCCGCACGAATCTAAAGTTTGGACGAGAAACTCCACAAGGATTGGAAGAACAATGTGGGAGAAGAAACTAGGGTTCGGAGGAGCGAAGCTGCTGTTATGAGGATGTGGGGAAGAATGAAGAAGAAGGAAGCCTCGGGTTGGTGCTGGTATATATAAATATCCAGCCGAACTCTGGCCGAATTCGGACCAAACTCGGGCCGAATTCTTCTAGGGTTGCCTGGCTATATATATATATATATATATATATATATATATATATATATATATATATATATATATATAAATTCAAATGAGGCCACATTCTTTTTCATTAAATCGTTTCAAATGCTTAATTCAAAGTTTAGTAATTTTAAATATCAAAGTAATATAACTAATATTATTTTACAAATTAATATTTTTTACTGAGCATCTATCTCAAATTAGCTGTAGGAGTACTGTCCCAGCTAACGGAGGTTCACCGGAGAACTCTTAAATGCCGCTTCGCTTCGACCGTAGTCGTGGTGACAGACAGACTCTTTTTAGGCTTGTCTCAAAAACAGTTTTTGAGTATTGAATAAATAATTAATAAAACAAAATTAATTAATATTATTGATATCTAAAATTCCTAATTCTCGACATAAATAGTTGAAACGATCTTCCGCTAAAGGTTTTGTGAGTATGTCAGCTAATTGATTCTGTGTGTCTATGTATACAAGGTCTATATCTCCATTTTGTTGATGATCTCTAAGAAAATGATGTCAAATCTCGATATGTTTAGTACGAAAATGACATACAGGATTCTTAGTCAAATTAATAGAACTAGTGTTATCACAAAAAATGGGTATGTGTGAAAAATGCAATCCATAGTCTTCTAAGGTTTGTTTCATCCACAAAATTTGTGCACAACAACGTCCTGCGGCGATATACTCAGCCTCTATTGTTGATAATGCAACAGAATTTTGCTTTTTACTAAACCAAGAGACTAAAGCTTTTTCTAGGAAATGACATGTGCCGCTAGTACTTTTTTTATTAACTTTGTATCCGGCAAAATCATTATCAGAATAACCGATTAGGTCAAATGACTTGGTTTTGGGATACCATAAGCCGACAGAAGAAGTGCCTTTAAGGTATCGAAAGATACGCTTAACTGCGCACAGATGTGATTTCTTAGGATTGGCTTGAAAACGAGCACATAAGCAAACACTAAATATAATGTTTGGTCGACTAGCAGTTAAATATAGTAAACTATCGATCATACCTCGAAACTTACGTATGTCGACAGGTTTGCCTTGTTCATCAATATCAAGCTTGGTTGAAGTCGCCATTGGAGTGCTAAGTGGTTTTGCTGTTTCCATGTCGAACTTCTTCAATAGATCCTTTGTGTACTTTGCTTGATTTATAAACGTCCCATTGTTGGTTTGTTTGATTTGCAGTCCGAGAAAGAATTTCAGCTCTCCCATCATGCTCATTTCAAACTCATTCTGTATATACTTTGAAAATTCTTGACAAAGAGATTCATCAGTAGATCCAAAGATAATATCATCTACATAGGCTTGAATCAAAAGAATATTATTATTCAAAGACTTTATAAACAAAGTAGTGTCAACCTTTCCCTTTGAAAAAACCGTTATCAAGTAGAAAAAAGCTTAGACGATCGTACCAAGCACGAGGGGCTTGTTTTAAACCGTATAAAGCTTTCTTCAACTTGAAAACATATTCAAGAAATTTGAAATCAGTAAAACCGGGTGGTTGAGCTACATAAACCTCTTCTTTTATAAAACCATTTAAAAATGCACTTTTGACATCCATTTGAAATAATTTAAAATTATGAAAATATACAAATGCACATAACATGCGAATGGATTCTAATCTCGCAATTGGGACATAAGTCTCATCGTAGTCGATACCCTCTTCTTGATTGTATCCTTGAGCTACGAGTCGAGCCTTATTACGAGTCACTAAACCATTCTTATTCAGTTTATTTCGGAATACCCATAGGGTGCCAATGATCGGATGATCAATAGGCTTGGAACAAGTTCCCAAACTTGATTCCGTTCGAATTGGTTTAATTCCTTTTACATAGCATCTATCCAAAATTTATCACTACATGCTTCATCAATATTTTTGGGTTCAAACTGCGAGACAAAAGCAACACAAGAAGCTATATCTTTATTAGAGGAGCGAGTACTTACACCCTTGGTAATCTCACCAATTACCAAGTCCTTTGGATGATCAGCCGTGAACTTTAATCTTTTTGGCAGACTCCGAAGGTAGCTGGTTCCTAGATCTTTTCTAGGAGGATCAGCTGGTGCTTTGCTGGGTACATGGAGATCTTCGTCATTGTCATCGATTGTCGTTTGATTTAGTTCATCAAAGGTGACATTGATTGACTCTTCGATGATCATGGTTCTTTTGTTGAAGACTCTGTATCCTTTACTTTTGCCCGTATAACCTAAAAATATACCTTCATCGCCTCCTCACAAAGGGGGTCGCAGTGACCAGGCCCGGGCGACTGTTTACCAAAAACACAGGTCTTCGTAAAGTCGTAAGACCATGTATGGGGGCTGACGCCTGCCCAGTGCCGGAAGGTCAAGGAAGTTGGTGACCTGATGATAGGGGAGCCAGACCTTTTCGTCAAACTTTCCCAAATTATCTTTTGTATTAAGAATAAAGCATTTACAACCAAATATTCTAAAATATGAAACTGATAGAATTCTATCAAACCATAACTCAAATGGAGTCTTATTTGATTTGGGTCGAATTAGAACTCTATTGAGAACAAAACAAGCTGTATTGACAGCTTTAGCCCAGAAATACTTGGGTAGACTAAACTGGTTTAACATTACTCTGGCCATTTCGGATAGAGTTCTGTTCTTACGTTCCATAACTCCATTTTGTTGTGGAGTCCTAGGGCAGGAGAATTCGTACACAGAACCGTGTGTCACAAAATTGCTCAAACTCCACATTCTCGAATTCGCCTCCATGATCGCTTCTAATACGAGTGATCATGTAACCTTTTTTATTCTGAACTTTCTTACAAAAGGTGACAAATTCCAATAATGCATCATTTTTGCGTGTCAGAAAATATACCCACGTGTATCTAGAATTACAAAAGCATATAGCTTACCTCCGAGGTTAGCAACTCTGCTAGGACCAAATAAGTCAATATGTAGCAATTGTAGAGGTCTAGTAGTACATACAACGTTTACTGACTTGAAAGTGGATCGAGTAGCTTTGTTCTTTTCACATTGACTGCATACCGAATCCTTCTTGAATGTAATGTCTGGTAAACCGCGTACTAGCTTCTTTGTGGATAATCTAGAAATAGTATCCATATTTGCATGACTGAGTCTCATATGCCACAGATGACTCTCATCGCTTTTAGCCATTAAACATCTACCTGAAATGTTAGTATCTTCCAACAAATAGAAAACATATATATTGTTTTCTCTAATACCTTCAAATATAGTACTACCAGTTGAACTATCAATAATAGTACATTTGTCTTATACGAAGTTAATACCATAACCGTGATCAGCTAAATAGCTTATGCTGAGCAGATTATGTTTTAACTCAGTAACAAGACAAACATCTTTAATCACTGGATAGGGGGCTTTACCAATATTACCAATACCGATTATATACCCTTTTAAATTATTGCCGAAGGAGACGTATCCTTTTTTATTCCTCTTCGACAGTGTTGCGAATAATGAAGCGTCACCGGTCATGTGCCGTGAGCAACCACTGTCGAGGATCCATTTGCTCATAGCATGTGAAGGACGTCCTACCTACAAAACAATTTACAGATGAAACTCTTGGCACCCATTTCTTGTAGGGTCCTGACTGGTTAGTTTTCGGTATCCATGCATAAATATTTAAATATACTAACTTTCTGATTCTACATGCAGACGATATATGACCAATGAGGCCACAATAATGACATTTAGCATGTTGAGTGTTGAAAACTAAGTGGTGTGCATGGTTGGTAGGTTTAGGTTTTCTAGTATAGAAGAAAGCATACCTATTATCATGTTTGGGCATAACCTTTTTAGGCAAAGGTTTGATAGGATTAGGTCTGACAGTGTTAGGTTTGGGAATGTTCCGATTTTTCGGTAAGTGACACGTGTTAGGGTAGGAAGCATCAGTCTCAGGCTATTTTCCTAACCTAATTTCCAATCTTTTGGAAGTGTCATATAACTTAGTATAGTCAGAAGTGAGTGCTTCCATTCTGACTTGTGCACTTTGAAGACTTTTTTTTTCTCTTTAGAAAGTTCTTCTTTCAGTTGGTCAATAACCTTGTCTTTTTCTTCGGATGACTTGGTAGTCTCGTGTAATAAGAGCTTAATAGAAGAAAGCTCACCAGACTCACTAACATTATCTTTAATCTCAGCTAGTAGGTCGGTAAGTCTTCCTATTTCACCTTTGTACTCTTTAAGTACCTTCTTAGAGGTCTGATATTTGCTACGCAGTTTCCTGTAATCACTTAATAGTTCACTGAAGGCTTCTCATAATTGCTCAAAGATGAAGTCATCATATGTATCAACTATAGGTTTAGAGAGTACCTGATCGGATGCCATAAAGCATACATTTGCAGAGTCTTCTGATTGTTCATCTTCTGAGTTGCTGGCTTCACTTTCATGCCATATGCTGGTGTTGGCATACTTCTGAGATGTTGATCTCTTCAGGTTCCCTTTCTCGTATCTGTTGCTCTTCTTGCTTGTTGATGAGTTTGTAGGACAGTCCTTCTTCGTATGTCCTTTCTTCTTGCAGCCATAGCAGACAGCGTCATCTTGATACCAGCTGTTGCCGCCATTGTTCTTTTTGTCTTCTTCTCATATCTCAAGAATCTTTTGAATTTTCTTGCAAGGAGTGCTTGATCTTCAGGATCAGATTCACTGTTGTCTGAATCATCTTCAGCAGATCTTCTGTGCTGAGCCTTGAAAGCGATCGTCTTCTCCTTTGGTGCAGGCTCTTCAAAGTCTTGTAGCTCTAGTTCATGAGTGAGTAGCTTACCCATGAGTACTTCAAGTGTCATGGTAGTGAGGTCATTTTCTTCAATGATTGCAGTAGCCTTCGAAATCCAGTTCTTTGTAAGTGCTCGCAGGAGTTTGCAAATCTTTTTATGGTTACTGTAATCTTTGCCTGGGGAGGACAAAGGATTTACAATATCCAAGAATCTTTTGAACATCTGAGTAACTGTTTCGTTGGGCTTCATCTTGAACGCTTTATACTCTTGAGTAAGTCTGTTGACCTTTGATTCTTTGACTTGAGTTGTGCCCTCATGTGTGACTTCAAGGAGTTCCACACTTTATTTGCAGTTGTATATATAGATACCCTGTTAAATTCAGTTCTGTCTAAAGCACAAAATAAAGCGTTAATAGCACGTGCGTCACGACTGGCCTTTTTCTTTTCTTCTTTTGTATATTTGTCATGGGATTTTTCAGCTAAAACTCCATCAATATTTATATGAGGTGGCTTTTTATAACCATCAATAACTACAGACCATAAATCAAAATCAAGAGATTTCAGAAAGAAAATCATACATGTTTTCCAATAAGTGTAGTTTATGCCGTCAAACAGTGGAGGTCTGTTTGTGGCTTGGCCTTCACTTATGAATTTTACAGTTGCCATGTGTAATGCTGTGATCTATGTAATAATTAAATATAACTGCAATTTTACCTTGCTTTACCTGTATAACCTGCTCTGATACCAATTGTAGGAACGAAATCATAAAGCAGAATACTCTAGAGGGGGGGAGGGGGTGAATAGAGTAGGCAGCGAAATATTGCTAATTAAAAACTTGTTAGCAGTTAGATCACAGATATAATGATAATCACAAAAAGTAAATGACAGAAATTAAAAGTGATCAGAAGACAAATGCAAACACCGAGATTTATACTGGTTTCCCTCTTGTGAGGACTAGTCCAGTCGGAAGAACTCTAGCTTCCAGTTGAATCCACTATTGGAAAATCCCGCAAGTTTTTATACGAAGTCCTTGTAACTTCTACAGACGCAAGCTTTGATACGAAGAACTCAACCAACTTCAATTGTGAAGAGTTGAATCTTCTATCAAGCCTCGGATTACAATCGCTCTGAAACTTCTAGACTGTACCGTACTGGCAAATCGACTAGAGGATTGTAACTGGCTTGGGATTTGAAAATGAAAGCTTTTAAGAACTCTTTGGAAGAATGTAAGCTTAAGAAGAGAAGATATTGAAAGTGAATTGGTTTTGAAATGATCAAAATACTTCTCTATTTATAGCTTTTCCAAAGACAGAACTCTGACAGAATTTGGGCAGAATTCGGACAGAACTCTTTGTAACAAACCGTAACTGAAGGATGACCAAGTTCAAAAATCCAACGTCCACTAACGTTCCAAATGGCTGAACTCTGGCCGAACTCGGCCCGAGTTCTCCTGGGGTTCTGCCAGTTCATTTTTGGAGAAAATAAAATTTGGCTTTTTGAAAAATCCTTCAGAAGCTTTTTGTAAAAAGAATGTTTTTCAAAAACGTAGGTCATTTGTAAAAGAATAGGATGGTTTTGAAAAACATTTTAGGATAGCCTATTTGCCAGTACGACTCAGTGTACAATGTATTCCTAGACTCAATAAAATAAAAAATTACATTGCTTAGCAGGAAGTACATTCTGAATGGCAAACGGCTTCAGTCTTGAACATTGTTGATAACCATTGTTGAGCAGTGTCCAAAACCTCGTAGGTAAACATCTGAGTTGACTTGTATTTATATCGAGACAGAGTTTGATCAATTATTAAAATCAGGTTTGACCATGACCAATGAGCCAACAGGAAGGCGCTCAGCGGTCCCAACTTTTGGTCCAACATGGACTTAGATCAGTGGTGCCGCAGGGACCACCAAACTGCAGAGATTGGTTTGACCGTAAAGAAGCTCGTGGCTCGCAATACGGGAGTTCTGCAGTCCTTCTCCGCGTACAAGCTCGACGAAGCCCCCTTCTCTTTTGTATGTTATAGGCCTGTGCAAAATTTTGTTTTGTCTTCTTCTAATACTTTATTTTTCTAATTAGAAATTTTTATGTATACTTGGTTAATTTCTATTGATCCTATGCATAAAGTTGTGAATTAAGATGTTTTTTCCCTTTTATAATACAGTAGGAAATTTCTAAGGGTGTTGCGCATTTCTTAGTGCGACGTGAGTGATGAAACTTTTGTGACACACTTGGAATTTCTCCCGGTACTGGAAGAACTCGACATTAGCTACTGCCTCTATATCACATCAACGGAAATATTTTTCGTCGGCAAGTATTGCCAGTGCCTGGTCAAGCTGAGGAGGAACATGCCCCCTCCATATTTCATGGTCAGGAACAGATTCATAATGAACACGTTCAGCGAGACGGAGGGAAAGGCCATGGCCGATTTGATTCTGCATCTCGAGCACCTCGAGATGGGCTCTGGCATGTTCAACGGAGACATGCTGCGATCTATCATATGCAACTGTAAGGGTCTTCGCGTGCTCGACATACATGGGTGCTTTAACGTGTACCTTAACGATGACCTCAGGAACATTTATGGTTTAATACAGACATTTAAATAACCCTTTGACAATGTAATCCCAGGGGAATACGGATACGAGATTTACAGTGATTTAGATCTCAACAATAAGTCCTGGGGTGAATGGTTCTTCTAACATTAGCATGCATGCATGTATTTTTTTTTATATTTTTCACATTTATATGATATCAGTATGTTATCCTCAATGCAATGGGTTATTAATGTTAAAGTGTTATTAATGTTCTTAGTCTGGGTATCATCTGAGCTATTGATATCCTTCATTTTAGAAAATTGCAAAATTATCCAAATTATGTGACATTATGTGATTATGATGCCAAATTTGACTCCTTCTGTCCCACAACCCAAGACCATGTGAAGACGAATTTTGGCGGTGCAATGTAAAGTAAAGAATTTTGGCGGTACAAATAGCCCTGATACTGACTGTATCAGTGCTTAACATTAATACAACATCAGTGTAATCATATCCAAGAGATTTCGACATTTTCCCACACAATGATGACATTTTACCTTCTTTAAGATGAATTTTGGTGGTGCAAATTCTACCGCCATTCACCACAATTGAGGAGTGGCCCAGGGGAGATACGAGGAAATTGGTTTCTTTTTCACAACACTTCAAAATCTGCTTATACAGCCAAACAGCCAAACTATTCATCTTCACCACCCTTCAAAACCAATTTATAGAGATTGAAAACCAAACTAAACAGCCAAACTATTCATATTCACAACCCTTCAGAACAGTCTCAAAGGAGAAGAGCAAAACCAACATCTGCAGATGGGCCGCCATCCCTAAGAGATCCTAGCCATGGTTTTGGTACTAGCGAAGATGTCGTCTGAGGAGGCCGTATGCTTGTCTTTCGTTTGTCGGTCGTGGTGGAAGGCGCTCTACTGTCCCTTCTTCTGGTCAGACGTCAAGTTGACTCATTAGTGCCGCAGGGTTAACCTAACCTCAAAAATTGACGAGGCGGTGAACAAGCTAGTGGCGCACAGTAAGGAAAACCTAACCTCCCTCTTCGTTTACAAACTCGGCAAAGAGGCCTTCTTCTCTACTTCCTCAAGGCCAGTACACGATATTTTTAATCTATTTTATTTCATAAGATATAAGTTATTAATTTTGATTTTTTTCCTGGTTATACCACTATATATAATACAGTGGTAAATTTTTAAGGGTCCTGCGAATGCCAATGAGCAACGTGAGTGATAAAATATTAGAGAAACATTTAGAGTTTTTTTGGTTCTGACAGAACTCGACATCAGCTACTGCCTCCACATTACGTCTAAGGGCATCGAACTCCTGGAAAGTCGTTACCAGCTGTAACGCCCCAGTCCCAAAATATGTAGGACTAGGAACGTAGACATGCCAGCTGTATACATACGAAGTACACCCCAATATATGGAAACCTCGTATGAATACATAAGCTGTAAAATGCAGTAGAACCATAACTAATCTCATCCACACAAAAATAAATGAATAAAAGATATCATATAAAGATAATGAATTGTCTTGATACAATATGTTGGGCGGAGACAAATCCACTACCAACAAATAAAGGAAAATACATGAGAAAAGAAATAATTTTGGCGAGCGAAGCGAAGACGATCCAAGTGCAATCATCCTCGAAGAAATGGAGATGGTCACGGCTAGAGCTAAAGTACTTGCGAAAGACAATAACACACACCTGGCGAGATAACCAGGTCCTCAGAGGGACGTAACAAGACACATAATATCATGCCATATAAACTGAATAAATATTGCTCAAATAAATAAGTCAATTGAATTATAACATGGTCCAATACACACCTATTGAACTAGCGTACCATCCCCCCAACCAAACAAGGACATGAGATGGTAAACTAATTCACGGTGACGTATCTTTCCATACTATGAATCCAATATGGTATCCGGACTCCAACAAGGTTCAATACCTTCTCATCGAAGTAGTAAGTCACACCTACAACCAAACAAAGACAAGATGTGACGAACTAATCCACGACAAGTTATTGTTCCAAGCCACGGTCAGATATAAGTACCCAAACCAAAAGTACTCATACTTAACGGATAAGGTAGCCTAACCGTTCTAAGTGAAATGTAGTTGAGAACAATCCTTCCTATGCATGGGCCCTCGCTAAATAGGATCGGCATAGTCCCCCCTTGGGGCACCGGAGGCCCCATCAGTAAGAGGATAACGTTTCGCAGAATGTCAGTGGCCGTCAGTAATCATGGGTCATCAACCCCGTATCTCCAGCGGAACTTCTGGGTCATAAGGGAAAGTGCATCGAAGCCCATATGCTAAGAAATTGTCCTCCCCGTCCAATGCCTACTATGTTGTATCCATAACAGAAAACCTCTATAACCGCTAAGTCAAACTTAGCATGCAACCTCTATTTGCGGTTATTCCTATCGCACGACTTGTACGTACCGGTGGCCAGCCAATCACGCACGTCCGTGTTCTACATGCGACACACAACTTCGTGGTACAACGTGTCAAGGCCAATGAATGCAACACACAAGGTGGTCCCTTAAATCTAGGTTTAGTGTGTAAGAAAACTAATACATAGCAGAAAATATAAATGAACAGTAAGTTCTAACAGGTTATGCCATATATCACAGTTTATTTGGCATAAAGAAAAAAATAAATAATGCATGAAATTTGAGCTAAAATAAATAAACAGCAAATTGCTAGGTGTCTTGCCTGGTAGGACACCTGGTGTACTACAATGCTCAATGTGGCACGAACTACGACTTCGATATAACAACTACATAAGGGGACCTCTGTTGGTGGTATGGATGGTTCCAACGAACTCAGGACGGTCGAATTAGTTAGGGTTGTGGGAAGGTATTCCAAATGGGCAAGAGGATAGGAATAAAGAGATTAGTCACGGACGAGAGAAGGATCGAAGTAAAGTGGATAAATAATATTTATACTATTTTAGAAAAATATTTATCGTACTCGAAAAATTATATATCTATTAGTTAAAATATTTCTTTTTGGAAAAATACTTGAAGATAAATTTTTTTTATAAATTGGAAACTACCTGTATGATATAAAACCTACTAGGAAATCCTTTTTGGACAAAACTAAAATTTGTCAATAAAGTTTTGGTCCAAAAATCAAATCTAAAATATCGAGGATAAGATTATATATATATATATATATATATATATATATATATATATATATATATATATATATATATATATATAATTAAATAAATATAGTATTATCAGTAAACCAATGATAATAGTAATAATCAGTAAATAACAAAATAATACTAGGAAGTATAATAATACTAGTGCTCATAATATATGCACGTATACAAATTTCAAAATTTAATATATACCAATGTACGTACTGTAGGCAGCAATACTTAGGCTGCCATCTAAAATAATAATAATAATAATAATAATAATAATAATAATAATAATAATAATAATAATAATATAAACAGTAATCATAACTAAAAAAATATTAATATTTTATAACATAAATAATTAAAGGTCACTCTCGTTCTTGTTCCCAAAGCTACTAAAAAAGCATCAAATTTTCTTTTTAGAGGAGAGAGAGAATGGAATTTTAGGGAATCGATAGAGATAGGGGAAAAAGGGGGAAGCTCGGCCGAGCTCGTCGGCGAGCGGGCACGGAGAGAGCGGGGATGAAGGGAGGCTGGAGCGGACGGAGAGGAAAGGGGAAGCGGAGGTGGCGGTCGGCCGGTCACAGGCGGGGAGCGGTCGCGGTCGGTCGGGTTCGACAGAGCTGTGTGCGGGCGGCGCGCTCGCGCTCGGACAGGGCTTTGGTGGTTCGTATGGCCTGCTCCGGCGTGCGGAGGTGCTGGGAGGCGGAGGAGCGACGGCGGGTTTCACCGGGATCCGGTCGGCCGGTGGGTGCGCAGAGGGAGGCACGATCGGTGGTCTATCGGGACGATGGGGCAGTAGGGCCGGCTGGATCTGGGAGGAGTGCGGCTAGCCGACGGCGCTGGAGGGGTCGTACACATCGGGCAGTCGTACGGTGGCCGGAACGGTCGGGCGGTGAGCGGAGCGGTCGATGGTGGCGAAGCAGGTTAGTAGTGGTGGTGGTGGTTTAATTTTGGGGTTGGCCGACATTGGGTTTTTCGGTGGTGTTTGGCCGGTGATGGTTAATGGTGGTGGTGTCGCTGCCCTGGCGGGGGTGATGGGTGTTTAGTGGTCGGGTGTGGGTCGAGGCCAGGGATCTTGGGGAATTACGGGTGTCTTTTGTCGGGGATGTTGGGATCTTTGGTCGGGGATGTTGGGAAGGTAGCGGTGATGGCAAGGTGATTGTGTCGCTGATGGTTGTTGCTGGGGATAGTCGGCGTGATGGTTTGTGGCAGTGGTCGTGGGATAGGGTGGTGATGTCGAAGACGATATGGTGGCGACGATGGTGTTGGTAGGGACGGTGGTAGCGTGGTGATGATAATGGCGGTTTGGTTGCTGGACGGGAAGCCGTAGGAAGCAGGGGTGGTGTCGGGAAGGTCGGTTGGAAGAAGGGGCAGGGAGCGATGGCGATGATGATGGTGATGGCTATCGGCAGGACGGGGAGAGGAGCGGGTAGTTACAGCGAGGCTGAGCTTGAGTTTTAGGCTAGAAATAGGATTCGATTATGTCGGGGGGTGTCCGACACGGAGAGGTTGAAGTTGTATATGTAAAAATATGGAATAAGAATTTGGATGGACACAGACACGATGCACGTATATTTGTGGAGAAATTTGTGGATGTGAGGAATTTATGGAGGAGTACCTGCCTATTTATAGGATGTGAGAATTCCCAGTTGGGTAAGTAGTAGGAGTAAATTAAACCCAATAATAGATAATTACTTTTAATTCAAATAACTTCTAAAACAATCCAAATCAAATCCAAATTCAATCTAATTTAAATATATATATAAATCTACCTTTACATTAGATACTAAATCCATAAATTCAAATTTGTAACTCATTATAATTAATTTAAACAAATATCAACCACTTTAAAATATATTTTTATGAACACAAAAATTATAATAATAATTAATTTCAAAAATTATATTATTATTTAAAAATAAACTAATAAATATTTATGATATATATATATTTATATGTACGAAAAAAATATTATTTATTATTAATAACTGTTATAAACGAAAGACTTTTTATAAATAAAATAAATGAAATAATGACCTTGGAAATTTTGGTACGATAGCTAAAATAATTATTATATACATTATTTTGAAACTATAAAATAGAAAAAAATATTTTTCTAAAATATGTACGCTCGGACATATTCGTCCTCGTCGAGCAATTATGAAAAATGAATTTGGCGTGCGACGTACAATACAAAAAAATAATCGTTACCAAATTTATTTTTAAAAAAATAGTAGAAAATTTAGGGGTTTTACATCCTACCCAACTTAAAAGAATTTCGTCCTCGAAATTAAGAATTTGTAGGGGTGAGAAGACACAAGGGGTATCGATGGGAAACAATCAATAACAAAATCATGCCATAAGAAATCGTGATCTAGATCATAGAAAAATAATACGGTATGGTCATAATTGATAGGAAGGCTAGAGGAAGTTCTAGTATAATGTCTTCGTCCTTCTAAAATAGGTGAAGGTGAAAGCAATAAGGAGTTCAAAATGCGATATTTATCGAGTACGAATACGTGGTTCAAGGACAACCGAAAAATTTCAAAAGGAGTTGCCAAGGCAGTCGCGGATGGGACTCTAAAGGACAAGTTTAGCTATGTCCCCATCTACGTAGAATGATATATAAAAGCGAACCAAAGTGCACTTGGTTGATCAGACCATTATGCACCGGTTCTGATTAGACGATACGTTAGTGGAAGCTCTTCCAATAACATATGTCGTGAACAAGCTCGATAAATCAATGAACTTGCAAATCTAGGTTATAGTAGCAACATCTGTCAAGAAAGTGAAATTATAGGCACGAGAGTTTAAAATTGAGAGGGACTTTAGTCGAACTCTAAAGGATCTAAGTCGTGTCATGTGATGGTCTTTATACAATCGTCCTATAGTCTTCTGTCCAAGTCCTTGGTTGGCTAGGCAGGTTAGGGTCCTCTAGATTCTTGAATCTAAATAAACTTGCTAATATAGGTTACTAGGTCAAAGGGGTTGTTAGGTCATAAGGCATTCTACCCAACTTAAAAAATTAAACTAATAATGTTTTGGGACAGCTAACTAGTAGAGTCAATCTCTAGCAAACACGATAGGAAGATAAGAATAATGATAGAAGGAATTAAGCAAGATGCAATCGATGAGACGAATGGTAGTTCGAATATAGAATCGAGAAAAGAGGTCAAATATGTAGATGAGATCCTAGACTTCTAATCCAGTTCACATGCTTGCTTGGTACGGTAAAGTAACCAAACAATTTATCTTGACCTGCATGGGCCACCACAAAAATATGTAACGCCCCAGTCCTAAAATACGTAGGACTAGGAACATAGACATGCCAGCTGTATACATACGAAGTACACCCCAATATATGGAAACCTCGTATAAATACATAAGCTGTAAAATACAGTAGAACCATAACTAATCTCATCCACACAAAAATAAATAAATAAAAGATATCATATAAAGATAATGAATTGTCTTGATACAATATGTTGGGCAGAGACAAATCTACTACCAACAAATAAAGGAAAAATACATGAGAAAAGAAATAATTTTGGCGAGCGAAGCGAAGACGATCCAAGTGCAATCATCCTCGAAGAAATGGAGATGGTCACGGCTAGAGCTAAAGCACCTGCGAAAAACAATAACACACACCTAGCGAGATAACCAGGTCCTCAGAGGGACGTAATAAGACACATAATATCATGTCATATAAACTGAATAAATATTGCTCAAATAAATAAGTCAATTGAATTATAACATGGTCCAATACACACCTATTGAACTAGCGTACCATCTCCCCAACCAAACAAGGACAGGAGATGGTAAACTAATTCACGGTGACGTATCTTTCCATGCTATGAATCCAATATGGTATCCGGACCCCAAGAAGGTTCAATACCTTCTCATCGAAGTAGTAAGTCACACCTACAACCAAACAATGACAAGATGTGACGAACTAATCTATGATAAGTTATTGTTCCAAGCCACGGTCAGATACAAGTACCCAATCCAAAAGTACTCATACCTAACGGATAAGGTAGCCTAATCGTTCTAAGTGAAATATAGTTAAGAACAATCCTTCCTACGCATGGGCCTTGGCTAAATAGGATCGGCATGGTCCCCCCTTGGGGCACCAGAGGCCCCATCAGTAAGAGCATAACGTTCCGCAGAACGTCAGTGGCCGTCAGTAATCAAGGGTCATCAATCCCGTATCTCCAGCGGAGCTTCCGGGTCACAAGGAAAAGTGCATCGAAGCCCATACGCTAAGGAATTGTCCTCCCTGCCCAATGCCTACTACGTTGTATCCATAACAGAAAACCTCTATAACCGCTAAGTCAAACTAAGCATGCAACCTCTATTAACGGTTATTCCTATCGCACGGCTTGTACGTACCGGTGGCCAGCCAATCACGCACGTCCGTGTTCTACATACAACACACAACTTTGTGGTATAACGTGTCAAGGCCAATGAATGCAACACATAAGGTGGTCCCTTAAATCTAGGTTTAGTGTGTAAGAAAACTAATACATAGCAGAAAATATAAATGAACAGTAAGTTCTAACAGGTTATGCCATGTATCAAAGTTTATTTTGCATAAAGAAAATAATAAATAATGCATGAAATATGAGCTAAAATAAATAAACAGCAAATGGCAAGGTGTCTTGCCTGGTAGGACGCCTGGTTACTGTAATGCTCAATATGGCATGAACTGCGACTTTGGTGTAACAACTACATAAGGGGACCTCTGTTGGCGGCATGGATGGTTCCAACGAGCTCAGGACGGTCGAATTAGTTAGGGTTGCGGGAAGGTATTCCAAATGGGCGAGAGGATAGGAATAAAGAGATTAGTCACGGACGAGAGAAGGATCGAAGTAAAGTGGATAAATAATATTTATACTATTTTAGAAAAATATTTATCGTACTCGAAAAATTATATATCTATTAGTTAAAATATTTCTTTTTGAAAAAATACTTGAAGATAAAAATCTTTTTATAAATTGGAAACTACCTGTATGAAATAAAACCTACTAAGAAATCCTTTTTGGACAAAACTAAAATTTGTCAATAAAGTTTTGGTCCAAAAATCAAATCTAAAATATCGAGGATAAGATTATATATATATATATATATTAATATATATATATATATATATATATATATATATATATATATATATATATATATATATATATAAAATATATATATATATATATATATATATATATATATATAAAATATATATATATATATATATATATATATATATATATATATATATATATATATATATATATATATATATTAAAATAACTTACTATAGTATTATCAGTAAACCAATGATAATAGTAATAATCAGTAAATAACAAAATAATACTAGGAAGTATAATAATACTAGTGCTCATAATATATGCACATATACAAATTTCAAAATGTAATATATACCAATGTACGTACTGTAGGCAGCAATACTTAGGCTGCCATTTATAATAATAATAATAATAATAATAATAATAATAATAATAATAATAATATATACAGTAATCATAACTAAAAAAAATATTAATATTTTATAACATAAATAATTAAAGGTCACTCCCGTTCTTGTTCCCAAAGCTACTAAAAAAACATCAAATTTTCTTTTTAGAGGAGAGAGAGAATGGAATTTTAGGGATTCGATAGAGAGAGGGGGAAAAGGGGGAAGCTCGGCCGAGCTCGTCGGCGAACGGGCACGGAGAGAGCGGGGATGAAGGAAGACTGGAGCGGACGGAGAGAAAAGGGGAAACGGAGGTGGCGGTCAGCCGGTCGCAGGCGGGGAGCGATCGCAGTCGGTCGGGTTCGATAAAGCTGCGTGCGGGCGGCGCTCTCGCGCTCGGACGGGGCTATGGTGGTTCGTGTGGCCTGTTCCGGCGTACGGAGGTGCTGGGAGACGGAGGAGCGACGACGGGTTTCGCCGGGATCCGGTCGGCCGGTGGGTGCGCGGAGGGAGGCACGATCAGTGGTCTATCGGGACGATGGGGCAGTAGGGCCGGCTGGATCTGGAAGGAGTGCGGCTAGCCGACGGCACTGGAGGGGTCGTACACATCGGGCAGTCGTACGGAGGTCAGAACGGTCGGGCGGTGAGCGGTGCGGTTGATGGTGGCGAAGCAGGTTAGTAGTGGTGGTGGTGGTTTAATTTTGGGGTTGGCCGACGTTGGGTTTTCCGGTGGTGTTTGGCCGTTGACGGTCAATTGTGGTGGTGTCGCTGCCCTGGCGGGGGTGATGGGTGTTTTAGTGGTCGGGCTTGGGTCGAGGCTAGAGATCTTGGGGAATTGCGGGTGTCTTTTGTCGGGGATGCTGGGATCTTTGGTCGAGGATGTTGGGAAGGTAGTGGTGATGGAAAGGTGATTGTGTCGCTGATGATTGTTGCTGGGGATGGTCGGCGTGATGGTTTGTGGCGGTGGTCGTGGGATAGGGTGGTGATGTCGAAGATGATGTGGTGGCGACGATGGTGTTGGTAGGGACGGTGGTAGCGTGGTGATGATAATGGTGGTTTAGTTGCTGGACGGAAAGCCATAGGAAGCAGGGGTAGTGTCGGAAAGGTCGGTTGGAAGAAGAGGCATGGAGCGTGTTTGCTATGAAATATAAAAGAACAGAACAATTATTGGAGGACCGGACTTTTACTTCACGTTACAAACTTGCTTGTACAAAGAAAGCCTAGGGATGAAAACCTAGGTACAGCAATCTAAGTACAATTGTTTATTTTAGATTCTGGGGGGGTGACGATAGAGGCTCGAAAAAGCGACGGCAGCTCTGCCTTACTCCTTGGACGATCGGTATGCAGCCTTGGCTCCAGAAGATTGCTTGGCATTGGAAGAAATGCTCTTCTTACTCTCCTCGTATTGCTCTTCTGGCTTCTCTCTCTCTGGATTGATCTCTGTAGATTTTTCTCTCTGATTATTGAGAGGAGTGTCTCTCTATATGTGCGTATCTCTCTCTTGTTCAGTCTGTATATCATAAGGGAATGGCACCTTGCTATTTATAATAGTGGGAGCATCATTAGGGTTTACAATGATTGCCTCTTGGAGATGGCAACGGCCTGTGGATTGGTCAATCTAGGCCATTCGTTTTGATTATGACGAATCCGGACCATTGAGTGTAGATTACACCAAATCTCATCAGCAATTAATGCTGATTGGAATAAATCTTCCTTATAATGATCTTCTGATGCCTGTGAATAAATTTGATTTATTCTCCTGCCATGTGTCCCAGATTATGGGGATTTGACCCGATCTTTGACTGCAAGAAATCTGAGAAATTGATCGACTTAGGACACGTGTCGTAGGAACCACTGGGGGGATCTGAACCGTATGATGATTGAGCTGTATATGATTTGGGCTGCATATAAAGGGTCCTCTTGAGCCGCATAGGGGAGGCCTCAGCTTGAGCCGCATACGACGGCTTTGTCCTGAGCCGCATAGCCATCCTTGCCTTTGAGCCGCATGGACGTCTTTGCCACTGAGCCGCATGGACGTTCTTCTCATTGAGCCGCATGGGCGTTCTTCTCATTGAGACGCATATGTGTCTTTGTCATTGAGCCGTATGCGACTGGCCACGTGTCAAAGCCGCATGGAAGGCTTTTGGGGTCTGATGGATTATGCCAGCTGTAGAGATTTCTTCATTTTCCTAGGAGCATGCCATTATGACCGAATCGTCGTTGCAGCTTTATGTCAGAGCTGTCAACTCACTTTTGTGTCAGAACCGCCTGGCTGTGTCAGAGCATTAAATGGGGGCGTTACTTTAATGGCCAGCTGTACAGACGAGCCGTATGAGGCCACGTGGCGTTTATCCGAGCCGCATGGCTATGCTGGCAACTTTCGAGCCGCATAATGTTCTTGAGCCGTATGAAGCTCTGAGTTTTGAGCCGCATGAAGCTTCCTGAGCCGCATGAAGCTTTCTGGATTTTTGAGCCGTATGAGGCTCCATGTTGAATTCGAGCGGCATAGGGAATCCCCTTCTTTCCTTGCGCTTGTGAAGGATCACATCTCGCAAGTCAAGGACATCTCGATCAACCTTTGTACTCGTTTTGTGGGCCCGAGTATCCCAAGCACACGAGTGCGCAGGTATCATGTTTACAACTTTCCATCAGAGGCCCGCTTTAACAGTTAGCGGGGCGTTCTGATGGTCAGAGGTTGGGACAGCTGACTGAGCTCGACGAGCCCATGCTGCCCTAGACTTCTTTGACTTAGCACCCGAAGGTGCGTAGTAGGAAGAGTCCAAGTTTGGAAGGAGGGAAGAGAAGTTGGTGCCCTTTTCAAAGGAGGCAAGGGAGCTCTATTTATAGAATGGAGTGAGCCCTTTCTTCTTCTCCTTTCCGATGTAGGACTAAAAGCAATATTTTTTATGCTTCTACAGGACCCCCTTCAAAGTTTCCAAATTGTAAATTTGGAACACTTTGAATAAGAAGCATGGAAAGTAGAGTTGTTTGGGTGTGGCAATCCAATTGGAGGTAGCATGGACGTGATAGGTTTGGGTAGTTCCGCTGGAGATTTTATGTGGACTTATCATCCTTGGCGTACCTCGGTTTTAGGTACGAATAATAAGTTGAGAGAGGGAACCAACATATTTATCCAGAGGGGATGAGGACGTGGTAAATATGGGTCTTAAGTAGAGCCTTCCTACTCAGAGGTAATGAGGACGTGGTAGGAGTGAACTCGAATGAGGATACATAGAACAACTCAGAGGTGCTATCAACGTAGAAGTTCTATGCATTGGGTGAAAGAATGCTATGGAACAGCTGGGCTCCGAAAGCATGTGATGATGAGGAAAGATGTGGATGTACTAGGGGACCTAGTACGGCATTTATGGTCAACAGAGGACATTTGTGGACCTATTATCCTTGGCATACCTTGGTTTTAGGTACGGATAATAAGTTTGATCGGGATACCTAGAACAACTCCGTGGTATGGAGGTTCTTGGTATCGGGCGAAAGAATGCCATGGAACAGCTAGGCTCCCGGGGCATGATGAGAAATTTGTGTTCAACAGAGGACATTTGTGGTCAACTGAGGACATTTGTGGTCAGCAGAGGACATTTATGGGCCTATTATCCTTGGCGTACCCTGGCTTAGGATACAGATGATAGGATGAAAGGGAACCAACATACTTACTCAGAGGTAATGAGGACATGGCAAGCATGAGGGCTTTTCTCCGCGGAATCTTCCTACTCAGTGGTAATGAGGACATGGCAGGAGTGGACTCGACGGAGGATATTTGTGGTCAACAGAGGACATTTGTGGGCCTATTACCCTTGGCGTACCCTGGTTCAGGATACGGATAATAAGACGAGAGAGAACCAACATACTTACTCAGAGGTAATGAGGACATGGTAAGTATGGAGGTTTTATCGTGGAGTCTTCCTATTCAGAGGTAATGAGGACATGGCAGGAGCGGACTCAGCGGAGAATATTTGTGGACCTATTATCCTTGGCGTACTCCGGTTGTGGGTACAGATAATAAGTCGAAAAGGAATCTTTACACTTACTCAGAGGTAATAAGGACATGGCAAGCATGAAGGTTTCTTCGACGGAGCCTTCCCACTCAGAGGTAATGAGGACATGGCAGGAGTGGGCTCAATGAAGAGGGGGTACATAGAACGACTCAGAGGTAATGAGGACATAGAAGTTCTATGTAAGGGGTGATTTGTTTTTGGCGGAAGTGGAACGACTCAGAGGTAATCATCAACATGGTCGTTTTGGAAATTTGTGGATCCGTTACCCTTTTTTTGTGCACTGGGAGTGTGGATAGTAGATCATGAGGGAGGAGCCCCTTCAAGAAGAAAGTTCAGAGGTATGATCATACATGACTTACTATCTGAAAGAGTGACCGGGATGTGAGTTCAGAGGCACCAGCGGGTACATAACTCGATAATTTAGAATATTGTAGATGTGTGAGTTCAGCGGCACTAGCGGGTACCTGACTCGATGATCTGGAATATAGAGGATGTGAGTTCAGCGGTACCAGCGGGTACGTGACTCGATAATTTGGAATATTGTAAATGTGTGAGTTCAGCGGCACCAGCGGGTACATGACTCGAAAATCTGGAAAACTATAAGGGTGAGTTCAGTGGTACCAGCGGGTACATAAAAAAGAAAATATGGAAAACTATGAGGGTGAGTTCAGTGGTACCAGCGGGTACATGACTCAATAATCTGGAAAACTATGAGGGTGAGTTCAGTGGTACCAGCGGGTACATGACTCGAAAATCTGGAATGTTGTGATGGTGAGTTCAGAGGTACCAGCGGGTACATAACTCAAAAATTTGGAGAGAATGTTGGTTAGACATAATATTTCTTCAGAAACTTGCCGTTGACGGGCAACATGAGCAAGTCTCCATTTTGCTTAGCGAGGCGGTAAGCACCGTTGGAGAACACGGCCTCGATGACAAATGGACCTTCCCATTTTGGCTGGAACTTGCCGGTGGTCTTGTGAGTCATGACCATTGGCCTCTGGACTGCCAGAACAAGATTGCCCACTTGGAATGTTCTGATTTTGACCTTCTTGTTGAAGGCTCCTGAGATGCGTGCTTGGTGTAGCTCGATCCTTTGCTGAGCTAGAAGGCGCTTTTCATCTAAGGCCTCCAACTCTTGTAATCGACGTCGATAGTTGTCATCCGTCGTCAATTGATAAGTGAGGGCGACACGGAGTGAGGGTATTTGAGTCACTAATGGGAGAACTGCCTCACTCCCGTACACCAGGGAGAATGGTGTGTTTCCGGTAGCTGTTCGGACTGTAGTACGGTACGCCCATAAACATTCACCGAGCTTCTCGTTCCAGTCGCGTTTGTTGGAAGAGACAAATTTCTTGAGGAGTTTGATGATTGTTTTGTTGAATGCCTCTGCCAACCCATTCGCTGCTGGATTGTATGGCGTTGAAGCAATATTTTGGATGCGGTGCTTATCACAGAACCGATAGAAAGCGTGGCTTGCAAACTGCGGACCATTATCATGGATGATTCTTCGGGGCAGTCCAAAGTGGTAGATGACGTGATGCTTAAGGAAGCTGATCACGTTTGAAGTCTTGACTTCTGCGAGTGGGACAGTTTCCGCCCATTTGGAGAAGTAATCAGTGATCACAAGTATAAAGCGATGTCCTCGGGAGGAAGGTGGGGTGATTGGACCAATGATATCCATTCCCCATGCTTCGAATGGCCAGGACGCCACTGTCGAATGTAGAAATTCGGATGGTTGGTGAATGAAGTCCGCTTGGACTTAGCAGGCTTTGCATTTTCTAGCATAGTCTATCGCATCTGCCACCATTGTGGGCCAGTAGTAGCCCATTCGGCGGAGACGGTCTTGCAATTTAGGGCCAGGCTGATGGGCCTCGCAGACACCGTCATGAGCTTCTCGTACGGCTTCTTTGGCTTCCGCGTTTGACAGACACCGAAGCAGTAATCTGTCGTAGGAGCGGCGATACAGAATTTTCGTCTCTGTATCGTAGAAGAATCTGAGAGAACGTTGTCTGATGGAAGTGGCTTCCTTTGGGTTCTCGGGCAGGATGTCGTAGACGACGAAGTCGATGAATGGTTGTCTCCTGTCTGGGGCATCATCGATCGTCTGGGCTTAATAACTCGCCACAAATTGCACATTATTCTTGGGACAGACCAGTTCGTGGCCTATCACATCCACTGATTGGCGATCATAATTCAGAACTGCTAGGGAAGCGGCAAGACCAGCTAGGACATCAGCTTCGATATTTCGAAGTCTGGGGACATGTTCGATGAAGAACCCCTCGAACGATGAGATGATGTCAATCGCTATTTGGTGATAAGGGATCATGTCTTCATTGCGGACCTCGTATGAGCCCCGGATCTGATTGACGATTAGTTGGGAATCGCCGTATGCTTCAAGGTATTCTACCCCCAGCTCTCTTGCAAGTTGGAGGCCAATGACCAGAGCGTTGTACTCGGCCACATTGTTAGAGCAGGGTTCTATGAAGGAATAAGCGCGATTAATTACCAATCCAGAAGGGGAGACCAGCACTACCCCGACTCCGACGACTATATTGCCTTTAGGTCCGGTCCTCGAAGCACCATCGAAGAACATTCGCCATATATCATCGTGAGAGGTTGCATGCGAGTCGGCGACCTCATCTGGGATCTCTTCATATATTCTGGAGGACTCCGAGCCTGGGTGGGCTGCTAAGAAGTCTGTCAGGGCTTGACCTTTGACTGCCTTTTGTGGGACGAAGATCATATGATAAGGGGACAGCAATATTGCCCATGTAGCGAGGCGAGAGCTGAGTGCCCCTGGTTTAGTCATGAGGACCCTGAGAGGGTTGACTCATGAGATCATATGTATCGTTTGTTCGGTGACATAGTGCCACGTTTTCTGAATGGCGAATACCAGGGCAAGGCATTCCTTCTCCACAGTGGTGTATCGGTGCTCTAGCACAATCATCATTCGACTGAGGTAATATATGGCTTGCTCATGGCCTACGTCGTTGTTTTGTGCCAGCAGAGCCTTGAGGGAATGTTCTATTGCTCGTACATAGAGCAGGAATAGTTTTCCAGAAATCGGGGCCACCAGGACTGGAGGGTTCGACAAATATTCTTTGATGCTGTCGAAGGCGCGCTGGCATTCTTCATCCCATCCGAATGAGACGCCTTTTTTATGAGATGGGTGAATGGTCGACATCGCCCGGAGAGGTTGGAAATGAACCTCCTGATGTAAGCTAGCCTCCCTTGAAGGCCTCTGAGTTTGCGAAGATTTCTCGGGGGACCCATCTCCATGATTGCTTTCATCTTTTCAGGGTCTACATGGATATCCTGTGTAGTGATGATGAAGCCCAAGAACTTCCTGCTGGATACGTCCAGAAAGGACTTCGTAGGGTTCATTTTTAAATTGTGCGCTCGTATTAGGTCGAATACCGTCCTTAGATCCTGCAGATGGTCTCCCTTGCAGCGACTCTTAACGGCTATATCGTCAACATAGCACTCCACTGTCTTGCGTAAGTGGTCTCTGAAGATGATGCTCATGGCTCTTTGATAGGTGGCACCGGCATTCTTCAAACCGAAAGGCATGACTGTGTAGCAGTACGTGCCAATTGGTGTTCGAAATGATGTATGCTTTTCGTCATCAGGAGACATTTTGATTTGGTTGTACCCCGAGAAGCCATCCATGAATGACATACGTTCGAAGCCGCAGGTATTGTCGATCATGATGTCTGTGATAGGAAGGGAGAATTCATCTTTTGGGTACGCCTCGTTCAGATTACGGAAGTTGATGCAGATTCGAATCTTTCCATTCTTCTTGAGGACGGGTACTATATTGGCAACCCAATCGGGATGTTGCTCCTCACGAATGAAGCCGCTGGCTATCAGTTTGTTGACTTCGGCTTCGATTGCGTCCATGATGCCTGGGCGAAAGTATCGCTGTTGTTGCTTGACTGGCTTCGCATCCGGCCGAATGTTGAGTTTGTGAAGGACAATGTCGAGATTTAACCCTGGCATGTCTTCATAGCTCCAGGCGAACACATCAATGTATTCTCTGATAAGTTCTAGCAGCGACTCCCGCTCTTCATCTGCTAGGCTTTTACTGACGAAAATTAGTTTTGGAGAAGATTCGCTGCCGAGGTCAACCTGTATGACTTCATCTTCAGTAGAAGGTTCTCTCAGTTCGAACCGTTTTTCCTATTATGCATCCAATTGCTGGGCCCACGGCTCCAACTCGAGGATCTCGGGGATGTCTTCGTCTTCTTCGTAAGCGTCGGCGAATGCCATGTTGACTGACAAGACTTGTCTGAACACGTCTCGATGCTAGTATCCGAGTCAGAAGTTGGTGACCCGGTTGAATGTGACTGCCAGTCACATTCTTCATCTGAACTCTCAGGGGTCGTAGTAGGCGTTACATACCCTAACCCGCATCGAGTTTTGCTATAGTAGTCTCGTGGTTTGCCCGCCGGGACTGGCGGCTTCAAAGGTAATCGTCGTCCAGTGCCGTAGTTCAAATCTGGCGTCGTCTCCAGATCATACCCCTGTTTCTGCATGAGATATTTGGATTGGGGGCTATAATGATACAGAGGCAGTCTTCCGGCATCTGACCCTAGGTCGGCTTCCTCTATGGTGAAGATGATTAGATGGTCCCCTCCCTCGATTATTTGGTAAGCATCTTCTACTGGAATAAGCTGGATTGCGGTGTACACATTTGTCACCTATGTGTGTAGGTGAGTGCCTACACCGTGTTCCATAGCATACATTGTACATAGCTTATTGAGCTCGGTGTAGTTCAAAGATAACCCTTTATTGATAAAGTAAGGTATCTTTTCTAGGGAGATTACATCATCAGCGGAGGGAACATCAGTGTGGGCAGCCACATACTTGGCTAGCTCCGGTTCCTCTTCGGCTACCCCCTGTGTAAATGAAGACTGAGAGGACGCCCTAGGCAGCTTGATTGTCAGAGGTTCAGCTGATGGAGCAGAGCGTGGAGTTGTTGGCAGACTAGCGACCCCCAGTTTGGCACTTGATGTGGAGCGAGGAGTGGCTGGCTCGCTAGAGGTGTCAGACCTTGCATCGGGGTGACGACCCTTCTTGGGAAGGCGTATCGTCAGTGGCCTATCGGAGGGATTGAGGTTCTCCGTTTGGGGTTGACCGACTCTCGGCAGTCTGATTGTTAGTGGCCCCGTTGTGGGTCTCGACACTTGGCCAGAACTTGGCAGCCGAATTATTATCTGCTCCTCCTGCGCCGAGAGGCTGATCGCGTCCTTCCGCAGAGTGGCAGTAAGGGGTACGGACCTGCCCGGTTTGCGAGCTTGGAGGTGGATCGTCAGAGGTTCTTCTGATCCTGTGGCTGTCTCGGTATGAGCTTGTACATTTCTTTCATCAAGGTGCCTCTTTGACTTTTCGTATAGGCAGGAGTCTGAGTAGTAGGATTCGACCCCTTTGAAGGGATCGATATCAGCAAATTCTGTCCTCACGAAGCCGTATTTGTCGACATATTTGAAGCACTGGTGTAGCGTGGAAGGCACGATCATGTAGTCGTGTATCCATGGGCGCCCCAAGAGGATGTTATAAGAAGTGTCTGCATCTATGACGTAGCAGGTAACTTCGGATTGGAGGTCGCCAATTTGACACTTCAGACGAATCTTCCCAATAGGGTAGCTCCTGCCCGAATTGAAACCGCTGATGGCGGTGCTTGTAGGTGTCAGGCGATACATTGGAATGTAGAGATGATGTAGCAGACCCTTCGGGATGATGCTTATGGAAGAGCCAGGATCTATGTGCATTCGATCCACCTTCACGTCGCCGATGTATCCCATGTAGTATAGCGGGCGATCGTGTAGGTTGGTTTTGATGAGCATGTCCTGCGGAGTGAAGACGATATTGGGCATTGCTCCCGTGCCGACACTGTCTTGGAGATCCACGGGTGAGTCCTCCCCGGTAAGGCTGGATTGAGCCAGATAGACATCGGCATTTTGGAGTGCTTCGCTCAATGAAATACGAACGTCCTTGGAGAGCCTTAGGAGTTCGTACAGTGACAACTTGGCCGGTGTGTTAGCCAATTGCGCTAAGATGTCAAAGTTGTAGGGCCTCTTTGGCCCTTGGGCTGCCTCTTTTCGGAGGGATTTGTCGAAGCGAGTCTTCCTCGGCCTAGGCTTGTCGGTCGTCGAAGGCTGAGCCGGTCCCGGAGCATCAGTTGTAGTGGGTTGATGATTTTCAGCTGGATTGTCAACCACAGGTTGGGATTGTGCTCCAGACCGCGTGACGACGGCTGTAGTTTCCTCGATGTCTGCCGAGATTGTGTGGCAGGTCCTGACTTTTCCACTTTTCTTCTTGTAGCTGCAAGATGGTGTGGGCCGAGTCACTTCTGACACCACGTCTGGATGGATCCACATGACCTCCCCTCGTGATGTGGTGAGGGGTACTAGACCAGCAGCCTGATCTCGGAGAGGTAGAAGATTGGTAATCTCCATTGTCGCCAGAGGGATGGGGACCACCCCGTCTTGAGTTTCCGTCGGAGGAAAGCTGCCGAATTGTACGGACACCATATTGGCTGCCACGGTTACCTCTTCGAAATCGATGGCCAGAGCGTTCGAATCGATGAGGTTTTGGATGTACCGTTTTAGCTGGTAGCAATCGTGTGTAGCATGATGCACATAGCGATGATAATGGCAGTACTTTGGATTCCCTATCTCTGTCGGCCGCGGTTCCCGTCTTGGTGGAGGAAGCTGAATTCTGTCCCCTTGTATGAGCATGTCCAAGATGGCTTGACGTGACCGTCTTTGAAGGAGTAAGTGATTTGCGGCCATTGTTTGTCTGCCGGCTTTTGCTCAGGTTTTTGTGCTGTATCGGCCACCATAGCCTGCTTTCCTTTGCTATCCCAATTGTTGGAGGGGCTACCCCCATTATCATTGTTGGGACGCTTGCCCTTGTTTTCTCCTTCCGAGATGTGCAATCCCAGTTGGCGAGCCTTCTTCAGTCGTTCTTCGGCGCTTGTGGCGCTGATGATGAACGTCTTCCAATCTTTGAATTGACTTTCGCCCATCCAGAGACTGATTGTCGGGAGGAGTCTCTTTTGGTAAATCTCAATCAAGGAGGAATCTGGTTTTCCAGAGGGTAGCTTCATGGCGGTCTGGCGGAACCGCTCGATGTAATTTCTTGTCAGCTCCTTCTCCCCTTGGACGACGTCCATGAGGGTGGACATGGTAACGTCCTGCCCTACTTCGTAGAATCTCTCCAAGAACAGGCGCTTGAAGCCGGCGAAGGAGTGGATACAGTTGTCCGGCAGATTGCGATACCAGTCGAAAGCGACCCCTTCCAATGCCCCGACGAATAATCGGGTGAGAATAGCATCGTCATGGGGCAGATGGTCAGTGGTGACCTCGAAGTAAGTGATGTACCGACTCGCTGAGGTCTTGCCATCATAGAGATTAATGTTGAACGGCTTATATCTTGGTAGGAAGGGAACATCCCTCCATGCAGCCGGGTATGGTTGCCATATTCTAAGGTCTTGAGAGTTTTTTCGGGCGTAAAACAGGGCTCGGAGCTCCTGGACCTCTCTTCTTGCTTCCCTGGCATCATCTGCAGCGGTGGGAGCCGTTATTTCGGGAGGATTGTTGCACGGGTTCGGTGCCGCTGAGTTCGAGTCCGTATTGACCGCGGGACCCGTGCTTGTTTGGCCAGGTGTTCCTCCTTGCAGAGTTGGAAGAGCCGTCTTGATTTCATCTACAGACTTGACCAAGGCCTGTAGTATGGCCTCCAGAGTGTCGATGCGCTGGCGATCACTGGAACCACTTTGATTGCTGTCCGTCATGAACACCGTCCTTATATGATGAGAAACGGAAGGGTCGGTGGAGGACGTATCCTCCGAGTCATACCCATGTACCGAGAAGTTATTGGGATATGTGGGAATATTCTCTTCTGGTTCAGACTCGAAGGGAATAGTACCCCCAGCTTCAGAGCTTGCTTCATCTTGAGAGTCATGGACGTCTTCGGGGATGCTGGCCTCGGCTGTATCTGATGGGAGAGTTGTCTCCCCTGGCTCGTCTTCTTGGAATATCGGATTGTTGTGGAGGCTCGGAGGGGTGCTAGCCTCAGCCCCAACAACCCCCTGCGTTATGGACGACGAGCCTCCCACTGTAGCAGATTTCGTCTTAGAGCGAGTACCTTGGAAAACTCCGATGGTGGGCACCCGTTTAGACGACAGTCTTTTAGTCGCAGTGGTTGAGGTCTTCGGGCTGGAAACATTCGTCTTCTTCCCCCATCCATTAGCGGGGACTTTCTGAGCAGAGTTGCAGGAGACGACGGGTAGTGCCTCGTCTTCTGAAGATGGCTGTTGTAGTCTTTGAAAGACAGACTGCCGGTCTTCTTGCATCGTCGTGCCATTGCAGCAGTTGACGATGATTTGGGTGCAGTGACATCCGTGGGAGGACTCTTTGCATCCCGATGCATCCTTTCTTTCCTTGCGTTTGTGGAGGATGGCCTCACGCAAGTCAGACGGGTCTGGACCGACCATGTTTGCTCCCGGGATTTTGGAAGACTTTTGTGAACCTCTCTGTCCGTCTGCCGCCGGGGGCTGGACTCGAGTGGTTCTGTACAACTTTCCATCCGAGGCCCGCGTAATAATTAGCGGGACGCCCTGATAGTCAGAGGTTGGGGCAGCTGACTGGGCTTGGTGGGCCCGTGCTGCCCTAGACTTCTTTCTTTTAGCACTTACGGGTGCGTAATAGGAAGAGTCCAAGTTGAATATCACAGAGTCTGGCTTATCATCCAGAGAATCATCAGAGTCAGGACCGCATGAGAGACGGTCGAAGACTGATTAAGAGAAGCGTGGAACAGCCGCTATACGGCTAGGATTGAGGATTGGGAACCGTGCAGGCTGTCTGCATGCGGCTGTCTTTAGCTGTCGGATGGGTTATCCTGGTGCGACTAGGAGTCACGATCGTGCAGGCTGGCCGCATGCGGTTGGCAATTGTGGCCGCATGGATTTTCTGCAAGTGATTGACTTCAGTAGCCGCATAAGCTTCGTCAATGCGGTTGGCAACTATAGTCGCATAAGCTATGCGGCTGACAGATGTGGCCGCGTGAATTTTCTTTCTGCGGTTTACGGATGTAATCGCATAGGCTTTCTCCATGCGGCTAAAACCCTTATGCGGTTCGGATCGCATAGAGTTCCTCTTTGCCACTGCAAGTCCAGCATTATAATGTTTTCTTCTGCCGGACTTGGGGACAACAGAGTCGTCTATGATCTAAAGTGGGGCCGCGGGAGAGTCTTTTCCGCTGTCTTGAGCAACAGAGGGTATCTCTGCAAGAGCTTCAGTAGGAACAAAGGATCGGGGTCTCCACTCCTTGCGGGCCTTCTTTGTGCGGGCTCGCTTCTGGACCGGGCCAGCGCTCTTGTCGGAGAGCATTTCTTCGAACGCCTGTTGGTCGAACCGGGCGACCAACTTCTGTTGCGTGGAGCCAAGCTTGGCTGCATCTGATTGCGTCACCAACTCCTCAGCCGTGGAGAAGTTTGTCCCCAACAGAGTCGCCATCGTGTTTGCCATAAAATATAAAAGAACAGAACAATTATCGGAGGAACGAACTTTTACTTCACCTTACAAACTCGCTTGTACAAAGAAAGCCTAGGGACGAAAACCTAGGTACAGCAATCTAAGTACAATTGTTTATTTTAGATTCTGGGGGGTGACGATAGAGGCTCGGGAAAGCGACGGCAGCTCTGCCTTACTCCTTGGACGATCGGTATGCAGCCTTGGCTCCAGAAGATTGCTTGGCGTTGGAAGAAATGCTCTTCTTGCTCTCCTCGTATTGCTCTTCTGGCTTCTCTCTCTGGATTGATCTCTGTGGATTTTTCTCTCTGATTATTGAGAGGAGTGTCTCTCTGTATGTGCGTATCTCTCTCTTGTTCAGTCTGTATATCACAAGGGAATGGCACCTTGCTATTTATAATAGTGGGAGCATCATTAGGGTTTACAATGATTACCTCTTGGAGATGGCGGCGGCCTGTGGATTGGTCAATCTAGGCCATTCGTTTCGATTGTGACGAATCCGGACCATTGAGTGTAGATTACACCAAATCTCATCAGCAATTAATGTTGATTGGAATAAATCTTCCTTATAATGATCTTCTGATGTCTGTGAATAAATTTAATTTATTCTCCTGCCACGTGTCCCAGATTATGGGGATTTGACCCGATCTTTGACTGCAAGAAATCTGAGAAATTGATCGGCTTAGGACACGTGTCCTAGAAACAACTGGGGGGATCTGAACCGCATGATGATTGAGCCGCATATGATTTGGGCCACATATAAAGGGTCCTCTTGAGCCGCATAGGGGAGGCCTCAGCTTGAGCCGTATACGACGACTTCGTCCTGAGCCGCATAGCCATCCTTGCCTTTGAGCCGCATGGACGTCTTTGCCACTGAGCCGTATGGACGTTCTTCTCATTGAGCCGCATGGGCGTTCTTCTCATTGAGCCGCATAGGTGTCTTTGTCATTGAGCCGCATGCGACTGGCCACGTGTCAAAGCCACAAGGAAGGCTTTTGGGGTCTGATGGATTATGCCAGCTGTAGAGATTTCCTCATTTTCCTAGGAGCATGCCATTATGACCGAATCGTCGTTGCAGCTTTATGTCAGAGCTGTCAACTCACTTTTGTGTCAGAACCGCCTGGCTGTGTCAGAGCATTAAATGGAGGCGTTGCTTTAATGGCCAGCTGCACAGACGAGCCGCATGAGGCCATGTGGTGTTTATCCGAGCTGCATGGCTATGCTGGCGACTTCCGAGCCGCATAATGTTCTTGAGCCGCATGAAGCTCTGAGTTTTGAGCCGCATGAAGCTTCCTGAGCCCATGAAGCTTTCTGGATTTTTGAGCCGTATGAGGCTCCATGTTGAATTCGAGCGGCAAAGGGAATCCCCTTCTTTCCTTGCGCTTGTGAAGGATCACATCTCGCAAGTCAAGGACATCTCGGTCAACCTTTGTACTCGTTTTTTGGGCCCGAGTATCCCAAGCACACGAGTGCGCAGGTATCATGTTTACAACTTTCCATCAGAGGCCCGCTTTAACAGTTAGCGGGGAGCTCTGATGGTCAGAGGTTGGGACAGCTGACTGAGCTCGACGAGCCCGCGCTGCCCTAGACTTCTTCGACTTAGCACCCGAAGGTGCGTAGTAGGAAGAGTCCAAGTTTGGAAGGAGGGAAGAGAAGTTGGTGCCCTTTTCAAAGGAGGTAAGGGGGCTCTATTTATAGAATGGAGTGAGCCCTTTCTTCTTCTCATTTCCGATGTGGGACTAAAAGAAATATTTTCCATGCTTCTACAGAGCGACGGCGATGATGATGGTGATGGCTATCGGCAGGACGGGGAGAGGAGCGGGTGGTTACAGCGAGGCTGAGCTAGAGTTTTAGGCTAGAAATAGGAGTCGATTGTGTCGGGGGGTGTCCGACACGAAAAGGTTGAAATTGTATATGTAAAAATATGGAATAAGAATTTGGATGGACATAGACACGATGCACGTATATTTGTGGAGAAATTTGTGGATGTGAGGAATTTATGGAGGAGTACCTGCCTATTTATAGGATGTGGGAATTCCCAGTTGGATAAGTAGTAGGAGTAAATTAAACCCAATAATAGATAATTACTTTTAATTCAAATAACTTTTAAAACAATCCAATCAAATCCAAATTCAATCTAATTTAAATATAGAGAAATCTACGTTTACATTAGATACTAAATCCATAAATTCAAATTTGTAACTCATTATAATTAATTTAAACAAATATCAACCAATTTAAAATATATTTTTATGAACACGAAAATTATAATAATAATTAATTTCAAAAATTACATTATTATTTAAAAATAAACTAATAAATATTTATGATATATATATATATATATATATATATATATATATATATATATATATATATATATATATATATGTATGCATGAAAAAATATTATTTATTATTAATAACTGTTATAAACGAAAGACTTTTTATAAATAAATTAAATAAAATAATAAACTTAGAAATTTTGGTATGATAGCTAAAATAATTATTATATACATTATTTTGAAACTATAAAAATAGAAAAAAATGTTTTTTCTAAAATATGTACGCTTGCACATATTCGTCTTCGTCGAACAATTACGAAAAATGAATTTAGCGTGCGACGTACAATACAAAAAAAAAAATTGTTACCAAATTTATTTAAAAAATAGTAGAAAATTTAGGGGTTTTACACCAGCGTCTAATTACGCTGAAGAGGAACATGCCACTTCCGCAGTTCATGATCATGAATGGATTTAAGAAGAAAACCTTCGACAAGTCAGAGGCCATGGTCGTGGCCTCTTTGATGCCGTGTCTCGAGCACCTCGAGGTAAATTTTGGCATGTTCGACGACAACGGGCTGAGAGCTATCATGACTGAGTGTACAGATCTTCGTGTAGTCGACCTAAGAGGATGCTGAGATGTACGGCTAGATGGGGACCTCGAGTACATACATTGTTTGGTAGATTTTGTAAAGGATCCCTTCGAGGATCATAACCCATGGGAGGGTGTGAACCACATCTGGGAGGAAGAGAATGATGATTCACTTGACATCGGTGATAAATCGTGGTTTGATTATGAAATTTTATATGATTGCTCTGACTGTTAATATTAAATGATTGTTCTTCATTGCAAGGCTCTCCGTGTGCTAAATTATAAGACTATATGGGATTATGATTGAATCTAATATTTCTTTATATCGTCATAAATGTTTATAATGCGAGCTAAATGTGTTGGCTAAAATAGAAAAATGTGTTGCCACATTTTTAACACGTTCTTGCCGTCAAGTCCATCTATCTGTGACTAATTATTTTATCTATTTTCTGAATTAAAAATTTTAGTTACAACAACCAGTATAAAAATATTGCTGAAAATGACAAAAAAAATTGTAGTTGAAAAAGCAATCTACTTATTAAGGGGATAACCACTAGCAGCCATAGCTTCATCAGGTCTGCCGTCAAATCCATCTATCTATGACGATATCCACATCAAGTCTTGTTACGTCAATTTTGTTTATGCTGCCAGCGAGACGTACATACAAATTAAGTTAAATAGAAGATAATTAAAATACGTGCAATGCACGTGCATATATACTAGTAATAATAATAAATTTAATTTTCGAACGTAGTTTTTCAAATTTGGATCTCAGAATCCCAAGGGTGGGTGCTCTTATAAAATTTGAGACTCGAAACTACTCAAAGGTTCCGACGTTCCAAGGTCATATAGCGTTTGAAAGTACTTCCACTGTGGATGTTCTTATAGAATGCAGCAACCGATTGTTAGGGTTTTTAAACTACTGTAACTTTCCCTCTTCTTTTCCCAAACCCTCTCCAAATCCTCCACCAAACGACTGCTTAAAATTATCAAAATGTCGCAGATGAAACAATGACTGTCTCCAAAGGGAAAGAATCCACAAAAGGATGCGATCCAGGCCGCAAGGGCGACAAAAGCCAAGATTATGGTCGCTAGGGCAGAGGCCGAAAGGCAGCGGCAGCAAAGATACAGGTCGCTAGGATAGAGGAGGCCGCCCGGACAGAGGCCGCAATGGGAGTGGCGGAAGCGGCAAAGGCAGCGGCAGAATCAACAGAGGCGTCAACGGCAAAGGCATCAGATGATTGTGAGCCAGAGGCAGCCAAGCCACTTACAAAAAAGGCTAAAAATTCACATAGAACGACAAAGGCCAAAAAATCTATCTTCGATTAAGAGTCCGAAGACTCAACTTATAATGATCGAAGGCATACTAAAGCGAAGACAAAGGTGGCAACGAATACAGAGTCGTCAGCATACTCTACGGATTCTGAATCCTCATCAGAAGAGGGAGATGAAGAGGAAAAACTATCATCAAATAAGTCCAAGGATGGAGAGGAGGTAAAATTTTTTACAGACTCTAAATCTAAGAAGACTTATAATAAACATTTCAAAAAAAGACTGTTATGCCTGAAAGATCAATTATGATGGCTGATGTCGAAGACGAAGGTTTTCTGGATATATTAAAATCCCATCAGTTAAAAAAATTGAACAAATCCTGTCTTGGAAAAATCTCCCAAACAATAGTAAAAGAATTTTACTCAAATCTTAGGGCTAAAATTGAAGAAAAAGAAGAGGATCAACTAGTATTTATGAGAGGGAAACTGATAAGGATAAATGCTGCTGTCATCATTGAATTTTATGGATTTGATCCAGTTCCTGATTTTGATATGAAAGATATTGATAATGTTTCCATGAGGGAAGCAATTCATGGGATTACAGGTGTATCAGTGGGTGCCAAGATCTCACAAAATGTATACAAAGATCAATTAAAAACTTTGTATAAATTGTTGCATGCCTACGCATCTCAAACACTAAACCCTACTGGACATGAGTTTTTCATCCATCTATAGAGAGTAAAATTTCTTTATTATATGGTAAAAAAAAAGGATGGATATAGGTTCTTACATGTTCAATAGAATGATGCATCTCGTAAGAAAACCAACTGCAAGGACAGCCCTCCCTTTCGGGAGATTTGTATGCTCAATGGCTAGTAAACATTCTATCCCAAGCTTAGTAGAGGATGTTTATATTAAAAACAAAGGCCTCATGAGAAAACTAACCTTCACTCGAATGTTTTGAAAACGGGCAGCAGCAGCAAGCAAACCATCAATATTTGGAAAACTATCAACTTATGGAATTCCAAACACTAAGGACATGGTTGATGATCTCTATATTTTTGTTGCTGTAAACTTTGAGAATGTCTTCAAAGAGATGAAGACTATATCTGACAACCAGAAATTGATTCTAGAGAAGATTAACCTGCTAGAGGTAGAATTGGCTGACGAAGATTAAGAATTAACTTTTCTCGTGAAGAAGGTAAATGGGGCTAGCCCCAACTGGTGCTACTTTGCATTTTTCTCTTATTCTACTACTCTTGATGATTTCGTAATCTAATATACACATTTATACTCTAATATGTGAAGGACAAATATATACATATTTATACTCTGTTACTAACTGATCTAGCTATCCATGGTGGATTATTTTCTTATCTGACTTATAAAAATGTTTGCTAACTATATATACTTGCTAATACTATTATATCAGTATCATCACTAAAGGAGGAATTCAAGGAATCATTTGTATTTGAATTAAGGCTCCACTCCAGTTATTACTATGTACATTGTATACACTTATGAGCTTCAACTCAGCTAAACTGAATGTTCATCTCTAATGCTTAAGGATATAGTAATACTTGTTAGCCCCTATATTCTATATTAAACACTCTAGGACAGAAGCACATGGTCTTGAATCGTAGATACTCTGGATAATAGTTAATATTGTACTGATACTCTGCTACTAGATGCTCTGATACTTGTACTGAAACTGCCTAATTGCACCCTAAAATGGTGATTTAGGACTGAACAGATGATGGTCCAATGCATGTACAGAGTGGAAATGCCTCAAGGCATGTAATATATTTTTGATACTAGAGGTAGGACTGAGCTGGAACACTCCTTCAGTCAATGATATTTGGTATTCTAAGCATGAGCACACTACGATAATATAGGTTATCCTTAAAGGTAAGCCAGGCACTTCAACTTGCTTGGTATCCTGGCACCCGAGAGATTCCTTGAGAGTAACCTAACACTCGAGCTAACTGGAGAGTGTACTCACTACTCAGTGATTGATACAAAATGGGGTTGTATCATAGAACCCGCACTGTGCACATTGATACTCTAATGTTAGAACCTGCAGTGTGCACATTGATACTCTTATGTTAGAACACACACTGTGCACATTGACATTCTAATGATATCCCTCACTTTGATACTTCTATTTATGTTTCTGGATGTCATTTCTACATATAAAGTGAGTCCATACTGACTATAATTTCTTATTCCGTCTCTCAAGGTGTAGGTGAAGGAGATTTTGAGGAAGAAGAAAAAAGAAGAAGAAGATGGAGATGGAGATGGAGATGAAGATTAATCTTTTGAGTTATAAATTTTTTATTTTAATTTGGACTGTAATATTTGAATTGTAATATGGTTCTGAGTTTTTGTTGGTCTTGGCGGTGAAACTCGATTCTGTGTTTGAAAAATTGTAAATTAAAATTCTAGGTTGCACTAAGCACCGTTGGGGTGCATGGTTTGTACTATGTTTGGAAAATTATAATATGGTCTTGAATTTAGAGTTGGTCTGATATTGTTGAAGGATTATTGTAATATGAATTATGCAGGTTCTATGTTGAACAACTAAAGTGGATTGTGCAGATTATTGTAACGTGAATTATGCAGTTTATTGGACTTGGAATGATGTTTACTTAATTTGATTATGATTTGTTTGGTTGAAGCGTTTATATTTATTTGTATGAATCATCTAAACATTCATTTAGCTAAGTTGTGTGCATTCATTTGATTTGCAGCTGGCCTTCACAGATATTTTTGATTTTTTTTGGTGTATTCCTTTGATTTGCAGATCGCCTTCACAGATTTGATGAGTCCTAGGTGCATTCATAGGATTTACAGCTGGCCTTCATTCCGGGAGCATTCCTGGGATCACTAAAAATTTATTTGATTGGAATGTGTTTTGCTTTCTATAAATAATCAGTACATCGATGCCATCAGTATGAATTCGATGTCAGTATAATGCATAATGTAATCCTGTCTGTTCATCCCTTGTTATTGCTAAAGGATTATTGTAATATGAATTATGTAGGTTCTATGTTGAACTACTAACGTAGATTGTATAGATTATTGTAACATGGATTATGCAATTTATTGGACTTGGAATGAAGTTTACTTAATTTGATTATGATTGGTTTGGTTGAAGCGTTTCTATTTGTTTGTATGAATCATCTAAACATTAATTTAGCTATGTTGTGTGCGTTCATTTGATTTGCAGCTGTCCCTCACAGATGTTTTTGATTGTTTGGTGTATTCTTTTGATTTGCAGATGACCTTCACAGATTTGATGAGTCCTGGGTGCATTCCTAGGATTTACAGCTGGCTTTCATTTCGGGTGCATTCCTGGGATCACTAAAACTCCTCTCAAAATCATTACTGCTCATTTCTTTAAATCTCCTATAAAAATCATTCTCAAAACACTCTGACATAACCAAAGATGAATAATTTTGCAAAAAAAATTATAGTTAACAGAAGATCCAATCAGCAATCGCTTTGATCTCATAGTTACTGATATAGATTAATTCTAAATAAAGAAATATTTGTTCCTATAAAATAAAAATATTATTCGAACAATAGAATGGCACATAAAAAAGCCATCTTGGTCTCATATATAAATCCTTAGATCTGAAAAAATATAATACAAACAAATGAAACTATACAAAGATCAATCTTTCTCAAATTTTCAGGTGACTAGAAAAGACTGAGAACCACGGACACTCCAAAACTTGGTGATGGCTTCACTATGGCAACGTATCAGACAAGACACTGATGCTACAAAATGCACTAGAACACACCGAATTCAATGACGTGTCCGTATTTTGTCATGTCAGTATCATATCTTGTCCTTGCACCTCAACTAGATGAAACCCAAACCAAAAGGTCAATCAAAAGAAACTGTCCGATACCAAAGTTCTGGATCAACAGAAAGGTACATCATCAACCTTCTTCGATCTCAAGATCCATCGATAATTCATATTCTATCTACTAGATCTGATCAATTTTTGTCATTGTTCTTAGATTCGGTGTTTCGGTTCATGTCAGATTGTATTATTCGATTCTTAATTTCTTGTTATAACCTTTCCATGGTGAGCGAGAGCCGGGAGAGGCCATCGCACTTATGGAGCACCGATTCGACGAAGCTGATCGGGGAGAAGGGATGGTAGATCCTGAGCCTGAGCTCCTCGGCGGAGATCCAGACCCTCCGGACGCAGTCCCTCCACCCTTGTAGGGTAAAAAATGTAAATGTTGAATGTACAATGTCCAACAAATTACGGTAATCTAGGAGGGTTTTTTTAATAAAGTGGGCCGGTTAATATAACTTGCTATATCAGGTAAAGCCAAAGTCAAAGTAAACACCTTTCACAATTTTTATTGCAATTGTTTGTGATGTATTGCATATATATATATATATATATATATATATATATATATATATATATATATATATATATATATATATTCTTCTAATAGGCTTATGGTCAAATCATTAATTGTTATTCCAACTTTAGTTATTGGGCTTAAAATCATTAATTTGATTTTAGTAAAATATGTATGTGTGTGTGTGTGTGTGTGTGTGTGTGTGTGTGTGTGTGTGTGTGGTACGCATAGCATAGCTTATGGATTGGGCTCAATTATTTGGCCATAAGCCCATTAGAAGAATTTATTTTTAATTTAAATTTTTGGTCAAATCATTAATTGTTATTCCAACTTTAGTTATTGGGCTTAAAATAATTAATTTGATTTTAGTAAAATATATTTTGATTTTGAGTTATAAATTGGACCTTAGCCCTACATTGGTTAACAATATTTATACACTGACCAAGGGCCTATTAATATATTAGAGATGAGTTTTAATTATTTGGGCTTTATAATTATGAATGATATTTGATTTATTTATTGGGTTATTATTTTGGGCTTAAATGACTTTAACATATTGTAACAAATATATGATTTTTATAACTACTCTAGTAAAACAAATATTACCTTCATTTTGTTGAATTTAGAAAGCAATTTTTACCTTGATCCTGATATATATATATATATATATATATATATATATATATATATATATATATATATATATATATATATATATATATATATATATATATATATATATATATATATATAAAATATATATATATATATATATATATATATATATATATATATATATATATATATATATATATATATATATATATATTATTTTAAATAATTTCCTAGGCCTTCAAATATTGTATAAAAACATTGTGATTAATAGAAATATAGTTTCTAAATATTATATATAATTTTTAAAATAGTTATATGTATTCAGTGATGCTTTTTACCTTCAAATCATAAACCAGGACTAATATAGTCATTTTTTATTCTATGATCATGGACTTCCCTTCGACCTCGATAATCGTACTTACTCTAATTTTGGGCTTCACATACCAATTTGGGCTATTTGGATTATTCTTAACTCAATAAAACTGTATATTTTGTCATTGAGGTCCATCTTGTGGAGCATAGCATCAGTACCTATTCCGTGTCGACCTGTTCATGTCGTGCACGTCGACTCCAACTAATTGAGACAAGTACATTCTCTAATAGTTTTTATTAACTTCTATGATACCAGTTGTAGTGTTATACTTGATTCCCGACACGAGGGTACACGGATTAGTATATCTTGGATCTCATCATGAGAAGTTATTCCTGGTCTATCCTGGTGTATTGGTGCATGCCTTGTTATTGTTCTTGTACTTGTATGGACACCGATTCCTAATGGGATTAGTTACCCTTTCAGAGAATCCCGTGTCGTAACGTGCCATGGTTGGATCCACTATACTAGTCAGGAGATGGGGAGGTATTAGTAGATTATGTGATCATACCCAAAATTATTTATGCATAGCTCACCCTCACCTCATGCAGGGTGTACCATGATCTTATATTACATGTGCATAGATTTTCATGTATGGATGACCTGACCCATTATTATACTTGTGCATAGCGGGTCATATGGAATAGCCTAATCCTGTCCCAAGCTGATCACATGATAAACTAATGTCTCAAGGCACTATTTAGTATTACATGCTCCATGGTAGATATTACCTACTGATACACCGTACTCATGATTACTTACAGTTCTCACTTGCCATGATATGATTACCTATTTTTCTATATTCTTATTGTTCAGTATTGCTTATCCATCATGTATCTATATTACTTACTATTTTATAGATTTTGTTAATTTAATGGAACTGATATTAGTTTATGTACTTTGCTCCAATCCTGGCTGGATAACCATATTTTTAGGAGTTGTTATGTCCCACATTTTTGGACCACAAGATGATGCTAGCTGAGACAGATCTTGATATTCCATTGACCGTGAGTGGACCTCTGGGAGCTCTAGGCCAATATTCTTTATTTAGATTATGTTTCGTTATCAAATTTGTCTCTGATACATTTCTGATATGTATGATCATTTATAGATTCTAGATGATTTAGTTTTATTGTTATCTTTCTTATTCATATCTTCCTTAGATGTACGTGATTTGAGTACATGCTGATAATGATATAAATGTTGACATATTTCATTGGGTACTAGACAACTTTCTACCGCCGATACTGCGGCGTAGGCTGGGCGTGGCCCACATACTCGTGTCCGAATATCCAGGTGCGGGTTATGACACGTTTTTATAGTGCAGGTCTAACTTTGCAAATAGTGCGATGTCGTGATAGTACCTAGGTTTAGTCGTACTACTACGAGCCTGTAATAGGATAGGATTCTGGGTTTAGAAACGAAGAGTACTCAATCACATATTAGGAACTTTTGGTAGATTCCAAGGATGACCCCTGAGAATCTTACTTCAAACTCTGTATAAACTTATTTCCACTTGCTTTTGCTCACCCTTGTTTTTGAATATTTGTCCGTTGTAGAACCCTATTCTTGCATTAAGATGAGTTTTATGGACCATAGAAGGAACATAAGAGTAGAAGTTGAACTTATAACTATTCGGGTTGAGAAGAGAAGATGATTAGCTAAATCTTATACATGAAGGTTGATAATTATTTTAAGGTTATATTCAAGAAACATTGAATTTTGACCAAGATAGTACATTGGGGCTTGAGGGTTGTCGGTATGAGAAAATAAAAGAAAAGCCACAAAGGAACTCAGAGAAACGAAACAAGGGCTGCATGAACAAGCTGGTAATTACTTACAGATGTATTGTAATTTTGAAGATTAGAGGATAATATTGTATGGACTTGCGACAAGATAAATATTAAAGAGTTATATATAATTTTTACAGTGGTAAGAGCCACTAAGGAAGATGTTAAATTGTCTTTCTTGCTTGAGTAGCCAAAAAAATGGCACGAGATATGGTTATTCTACAAGGAATGGAATCCCAAAATTATAAGGAATTAGTGAGACAAAATAGTAGAATGATTAGAATAATAAATTTACATGATTGGTGACTAAGTATCGAATTATGGGTACTTCAAGATTTCAACTTATTTGGAGGATTTGACAAAAGCCAAATAGTCATACAAATTTGGATCAATTTCTGACACGTTGAATTTTAAGAACGGTTACAAATATAGGATTCCTGATTTCTACGTAATTGCCAACAAATTAATTTTAAATGATTATGAACAATAATTAAGGTTGCCTAAACAGGATAAAGGATAATTTTGGAATTAAATCTCTATGATCACATTATAGAAAATTCCAATGACATAGAGCTAACGTTAGTGGATGATAAGAGTGATGGAAATTTTTGATATTAGAAGACCCCGACAAATTTAGACGTGAAAGTCTAGAAGAATTTACATGGATACCAATTAGATAAAGGACCTTAGGGATGAAGATTAGGCAAAAAGTTTATCAGTAGTTGATAATTAGTGACTTAGAGTCACGAAGAAGGTTTGGTGAGGGAGAGTTTGATTATTAAACAAAAGTGAACACCTTGGAGGTTAAAATTTTGCTTTTGTTGATTACGGACACGTGCAAGAAGAAGAAAGGACAGCGACTTCGCTATGACTAGATGAGCAAGAGCAAATTCCTATCATCATTTTCTTCGTCTTGTTAAATTTGTTCTACTTACATCCCTCAAACTAACTCAGATCTAAATATATTAGCTACACTTTAAAATATCTTGAATTCTCGTGTCTCTTTACTTGGGAAAGACCGAGAAAGTATCGTAATCATCTAGCCCAAAAAGGACAAAATTTGTTATCATGTGGTGATCCTGGTAGGATTATGGAACGTTGGACGTTGAGATAGAATTAGTGGAAGAGGGATATAACTGAGATTGGAAACAAAATCAGGAGACTAGTAGTATCAATTTGGAAATAATTACACTCAAAATTATTTTGAGTATGGATTATTTCATGTAAGAAAGAACGTAGGAGGATTCAAGAAAGAATAACGAGAGATGTTATTTTGTGTGTGTTACTAACTCTTGAGATATTTTATTATCGAATTAAGGCTAGGATACTGAATTTAGGAATCCAAAATAAATGAAAAAGAGACTATAACTACATGCGGCAATGATACGAAGTTGAATAAACGATGGGTAGGAGAGTGACTAATAACTGGTAGAACACAAAAATTTTGAATTACAGAGAATTAAGAAACTTTTGTGGGACTTCTAAATTTTAAGAAGGATAACACTTGAAGGTATAAGATTGAAGGATATGTGGAGGTTGATTTCAAATAATAGAGAATAAAATTTTTATATGCTGGTGACATTATATTTAATAATACGAGGACTATAAATTTGAACAATATTCAAGATTTTATAAACCCTGATTCAGGGATTTCGGATCCAAATTAAAGACAAGGTGGAGGACTTTGAACTTTTAAGATGACTAAGTTGATAATGGATTACAGAATCAAGGAAAGTAAAAGAATTGAGGAATTATAACAAGAGTATGTTTCATAAGCAGTGCCTTTGGAATAAAGGTCAAATGCCTTATAGTAGTTATAGAAGAAGTTTGATCTTCGTGATTGAAAATCATGATTTTTTGGTAGTGGTATATCTGGGCTTGTTAGATAAAAGCACAATTGGTAAATGAAAATTGAATAATCATGGTAATAGTCGAAGTACAGTAAGATGATTACCTTGACTTCCTTCTGCAAATTCTATTTTTTGATTTTTCTATCCTAGTAGAAGAGATTTGATTTTCTTATCCTTGAATAATTCCTTAAATTTCAATATCACTTAATTTTGATCCACCTTGATCGTGACCAATCGATTTCGATTATCCTTATCGTGCCAAGTTCTTGATTCTTGACTATACTCAAATGACTTTAATCCTGATTGTGTTTAGATTTCAATGCTATTATCGCTCATGCCTAAAACTTTGATCAAATTCTTATTAATGTCTAAGTTATGTACTAATCACGATTAGATTTCATACTATTCTTGATTATGCCTAAAATTTTATGTTTGGTCATGCCTAAATGATTTTGTATGACTAGGCGACTTTGATTCTAATGATCGTGACTATACGTATTAATTTTATCCCTAAATCGTGCCTAAAATTTTGATTTTCGATCACATCCATGTGACTTCGATTTCATTCCTAATTTTGATTATAAATTTATTCATGCCAGAATTTGGATTCTGATCATGTTTGAACAATTTTTTGTTCATGCCTAAATTTCGATTCTATGGTTGCTCGTGCTTAGATTTTATTCCTAATCATGCCTAGGTTTTAATTTTTTCATAGCTTTATCTTAGATCGTGCCAAAATGATTTTAAATCATTCCCAAATTCTTAATCACGTCTAAACTTTGATTGTTATTCATGACTTAAGTAATCTTGATCATTAGATTTTGATCGTGCCTATAAGGCTTTGACTTCGAATCTTGATCGTGCCAAAATCTTTATCTTCGGTCATGCCTGAATTTTGAATTTGATCGTGCCTGTGCGACGTTGAATCTGATTTTCATCAATCATAAACTCTACTGATCATTCTATACTTGAACTTCGATTCTATCTTCGGTTTTATTAGTCGTGACTGAGGTTATGCCTAAAATACTTGGATTTATTTCTAAATCGTGCCTAAATAATATTGTCCATACTTCCATTTTATCGTGCCAAAATAATCAGTCGTGCATAAGTGATTTTGAATTGATTATCTTGATCGTGTCAAAACAATCATTTTCTGATCGTGCCTAAGATATTGACTGTTGTCACGCCCCAGTTCCAAAATACTTAGGAACTAAGATATGAGCATGCCAACTGTACGAACTGGAATAAGCTACCCAATTTAATGGACTTACTCCAGTCGTAGTATGCTGTACCTAAACTACACAGTCACAGGCAAATCTATAACCTCTGTAATACTATAATCCCATCCACAGAATTAAGCAACAACTACACAGACAGAAATATGATGAATGAACTTATATGAAATATAACAAGAACTGAATATCCAATACAAATGATCTGTTTGTAAAAATATAGTCTGATGGAAGTATCCATGGAAAAGAAATACAATGATGAAATAAGGAAATACTGAAATAAAAGACAACCACCCAAAACATCGGCTAACTAGATAAAAATGCTCAAGGCTCTAGCTGCAACATCCTCCAAGCTCATGAAAACTCTTCGGGCAACACTTCTACGCCCTCAGCAACGTAACTTGTCTCAATCCCGGTCTATAGACAGTGGAATACAAATGCTCATCCAGATTTGGAAAAGAACCAGGTCCTTAGAGGGACGTAACAAGATACAAAAGGAACATGCCAATGTAAACTGAATAAATATAAAAGAATAACTTAGATCACAACACGGTCCAATAGTCCATCATCGAAATAGTAAACCACACCTACAACAAGACAAGGACAAGGGTGACACACTACTCCGTGACAAGATAATGTTCCATGGCTATGTGAATGCATATTGAAGACAACTTTGGACTTATGGGTAGGTGATAAGGATATGGCACCAAATCACAGGCCGGCGTCAGATGACGAACCGATATCTATGAACAATGAACCACACAGACAACTATGAACCTATCTATAAGGTTAATGATCCAGTAATCTCCTCCGCAGATTACAAAATCTAATAAGGTAATCCTATACGTCTTCTGGTAGTCTTCCCCGTCCATGGACTTGCACAGGTCATATCCATCACTCGGACAAACCATATCTCAATGCTAAGTCATCCAACCTAGACACAATATAACTAACCAATAAGTCAACGCACTAATGGCCAGTCAATGCACAACTCATGCATATGAAATCTCACTCAAGGTGTCATGTAGTAATACGTGTCAAGGCCACAGAAGTTATATCAATGGCTTCACCACTAAAGGTAAGTCCGCTAACTCTAAGTCAACACAGGCACCCACAAGTCATCGATGACAACATCGATGGCACCTAAGTCAAACATTGACGCACACCACTATAACTGTAATCAACAAAACGAACACAAATAGAGAGCGTAATTTAAATAGAAAACAAAAGCAAGGTATCTTGCCTGGATTTGTAGCAAAGGAATAAAGTATCGATCCAGCGTCGCCCTCCGCAGTCACGGTCTCACGAACTCCTATAAATTTATACAAATAATATTAATAATCTTTCTACCATTATTACTATTATTGACATATCTATCTATACATACTAAGTAGGGTTATCTACGATATATAAGTTATAATAACTTAACTAGTCACAGTATTCCTATTAGGGCTAACAAAATTCCATAAAATATAAATATAAATATTCCATATTAATTCTAAAATATATCATTAATATTCTAGAATTAAATATTATATTATTATATTGCATACAAACTATTTAGAATTTATTTAGAATCTATTTCATGATTAAACTACATCCACATTGATAAATCACCGTTATTAGAACGAGTTTAACCATGAAAAAAAATAACTTTATAATATGAAATAAATGATAAACAATTATCCAAATTAACAAACATTCATGATCATGAGTCGAAGATCAATTATATGGAGTATTGGTTGCACACAAAAATATTTTTGGGCTTACAAGATGACAATTCGATAGTTCGATTATGGCAGAATTTTATCCTTCAAAGATCGAATGATTTTGGCAATAAAATATCAAAATTATGAAAAATTTGTCATGATCCGCACCCGCTTTTCGGATATGAGACGTGTCCAAGTCCAGCCTACGCCGCAGTGTCAGCGATAGAACGCTGACTAGTACATAAACAAATCACAGAGGCAGTCTAGATCTCATCCACAAAATATAATACAATCCACTAACACAAATGAAACTGAATAATGAATGATAATATAAATAGAGTATCAAGTTTATCAAGAATTTCCAGTTACGTCCGGTGGATACAAATACACTACCAATAGACGATAATAAAATAAAAACATGGAATTGAAATAAATGAGTCCAAACTGTCAAAAGTACCCTCAGCTGCAGTGGTACCGTGGTCCAATGCTAGCTCAAACTGCTCGTGTGCACCTGGCTCAATACTCGGCTAAACCTGAAGAGATCATCAGGTCCTCAGAGGACTAGCAAGATACATAATATACAAGCCAACATGTAACAGTACAAATATAAAAAGAATTAAGGAACAATCACAACGAGACAAAATGAACTAAGACACAAGATCTAAACACAAGGATCCTAAGACACTGGCATGCCATACTAGAAATGGCTAATAGGTCAAAGCTATAGACTGCAGTCAAGGCAAGCACTCACAATCTATAGTGTCTCAGTGGCAGTCAAGGCAAGCACTCACAACCAAGACGGTAGCCAATCCTAGTATAAAAATTCTATAGATCGTAGTCAAGGTAAGTACTCACAATTTATAGAATGTCAAAGTCAAGTCCTACTCAAGTTATGTCAAGTCAAGTTAAGTTATAATCAAGTCGAGGGAATCGTGGTTTAGGACTAGACGACTCTATCAAGGAATACATATGAAACTAACACAGTATAACAGATAGAAATATCATAACAGAAAGGAACAAGAATGTGTAGACAACTAGAAACATGTAAAGTAAAACTATAACAGGATGAGTGTACTAGACATAGAATAAAGCAATCACGAATGTAGGGAAAAGAACAACAGCGAGATAATGAACATGTATATAAATTATATTATACAAGATGGCAAGGTATACTTGCCTGCGGTCCTGAGCGGTTGGCATGGCTAAGTGCTGAGTCAAAAGTCCAAATGAACTTGTTTATAAATTAATAGAATCAATTTAAAGTTTAAAGAGTACAAAAGAGCCTATCATTTCCTTCCTTAATATTTTGACTATTATCTCTAAGAATACCTTTCCTAGATTTTCCTTTTCCCGGGACAGTCACATTTGGATTCACCCTATTCTCTTTGATATCCATTATACTACATGCTACAGTTCAATTTTTTACCTAAACACACATAGCTATATGCAGTAGTTTACAGGGACTTCCTTTGAGGTTACTACTTAACCAACATACAACTGGACTACCCTTGAAACTTATGCAAGTATCTGACATTCCCCCATTTCTTATGGTGTAGACTTATACACACAAACCTTAAACTGCACATGGTGTAGTCCTGTTGAGGACATACTTGTACACTGATTTCCTATACAGGCCCTGCTATTGCTGTTCTTTGTGGGTCTGGACTTGAGTCCTTTACTACTGTCCTGATGAACAGAGATGGAAGTGTATTGACAAAAGTATAAGGAAAGTCATGTCCATAGATTTCCTATATACCTGAACTAAGAAGGAACCCCATTAATATGGTGTACACTGACTTAACTTGTAATTGGCTTATCAGTTCATTTGATACCCACTACTCCCTGTTTTAAGACTGTATCATAACTAATTCTCCTTCACTTGGACTGAAATATTACTGTCCTCATGAGGACTGGGACAAAAGAACTAGACTGATGAGCAAATAAGAATATTTGGCTGACACGAGGTTATACAAGGTCTGCATATTAAGATACAAAACTGTACAGGAAGTAAGGACTGAACAAAATAGGGTGTGAACAATGCAAAGATGGGGCTAAACACATACCAGTTTACTCGAGCCCCTCTCTTTATCTCATAACGGATACACAAGTGGGTATCAAGACTAGTACGTATTCATTTGTCGAACAGGGACTGAACATTAAGAATGAACTGAACACTAACCTATAAACTAGTCATATGACTGAACTCTTAGCCCAGAACTAGGAAATGATACTTTAATACACTAGGCTATGCAATTGGACTGATACACTATATTGGATTGGACATCAGATTGGATTGGACATATTAGATTGGATTGATACACTAGGCTATGCAACCAATTAATCTTCCTAGTTTCCCCAAACTTGCCCTTTCTAAGTTCCTGGTCTAAACTTATGGCTATTCAAATTCAGTTCAAAAGCATCGTGTGAATGTAAAATAATAGGACTGATAATACAGGCTCAAGCATATCATGAGGAGGACTGACACACTAAAATTGGGCGGAACAATAAGTATGGACGGTGTCATAGAGTGGGTGTAAGTGCACCCTCAAGTACACAGGGCAAAGTGTCACCGTGCAGTAGATTATTGGAATGGCTCGACTGAGTGGCTTAAGGCCTGATACTTAGGATGGCTGCTTCCCATGTATCATACATGTGCCCATACCCAGGTAGTTCTTGTCACCTCCAGTTCTTATTTTAAATAGATATGTCGTCTCTAAAGTTGACTTGTACAGGTTTCTCCCATATCAGTTATTGTCCTGTTCTTGTAAGCACCTGGACTTACCCAATGTGGACTGCCTAGTCCCAATAATATGAGGATTTATCAGGAATAAAGGATCAAGAATAAAGTGCAGGCAGGGGAACAATTTGACTATACACAATGCAGGGCAATGACAACACTTTAATATCCTTCCTGAAATCTATATACAGTGAACCCATGCTCTGTGGGATATCCCAAGTGAGCCTTTACATATAAATGTCTAGTACTGTCATCCAAGCAAAGGGTGACTGGTACTCTAACCCGTCACAACTACAGTATATGTTTAGCATATAAGTTATCCCTAAGTTGTATACCATTCTCAAATCCTACTTTATACTCAGAAGTTCACTCTACTACTGACTAACAAATTGTGTGCAAGTTATTCACCTGTCAGTAAGTAAGGCATAACACGAACATTGGTAAAGAGATACCCACACCAGGCTACAAACAGAGGCTTCCCGTGTGCAGGCACCCTCTAGCTAGGTTCCCTTATGGAACTTGGTATGGTCAACCCCTAAGTCTACGAATTGACCCACTGCTTTCTATATCTAATTGTTAGAGTACAATTCATGGAAATTCCTCCTAACCATTAAGTCAAACACCTATTATACAATAGAAAGAATCTTAAATAATGGCAAGGGATTACCTGAGTTTTCGAAAGCTGATTTGGTGTTTCCTCTGGATTCTCCTGGGTGTTCTTGCGGCGGGGACGATTTGGGATTGCTAGGGTTTTGGGAGGGTGGCAAGGTCAACTGCCTCGCCCTTATATATAGGCACCCATGGGTAGAATCGAATCCCTTCCCAGGGATTGAGAGGATTTGAATCCCAGTTCGAAGCTATATCGAAATTAGAATTTGAATTTGCGTGTTGGTTCTATCCATAGCCGTTTAAAATTAGGTTTTAAATAGGTACTTATGCATTCTAGTCCCTCACTGTTGGGTTAATTATGAAACAACCCCCACCTGTTTAGGATTTTTGAGAAAACCCCCCTTCTATCCTTTATTATTTACAAAAAGTAATTAATACATTTATATTACCTATATACATTGGATATAAAAATATTTCTATGCGTTTAAAAAAAAATTATATAACATAAAATAAAAATAAAAATAAAGGAAAATGGTCAAAGGGATTACAAATCTACCCCCCTTAAAATAATTTCGTCCTCGAAATTTAAAGTGCTCAAGTAAATTAGAATGAATGTTTTAAACTGTTACTACATACTTAAGCCAAAAATTACCAATAGTACTACTACTATAGACTTATTGGTAATCACCGTCAACTTCTCCTTGTAGTGTTGGCTCATCCTCCATGATCATGGCAAAAGCTTGCCCTCCTGGTGCTACAGGTCGACGCTTTGGGCAATCTCACAACTGATGCTGATCCGAACCATAGCTTAAACATTGGCCCAGTCTCCAGCGATAGTCGCTCTCACTGTGTCCCTTCTTTCTGCAATGCTGACATGTTGGAAGTTCTCGATTCGAGGTGTCTCTTGGCTGCAGATGATGCTGCTGTGCTGGAATGTTGGGGTGTTTTACCGCTCCTGATCGGCTGCTGCCTCCTCCATACGTGTCTCGGTCTCTCTTCCTCTTACGTTTTAGCTCCTTCTCTACATCTTGTGTAACCTTCAAAATTTTTTCGTATGTGGTGGCCTGGCTGGTGGCGATGGCGATGCGAATCTCATGTGATAACCCTTTCCTGAACTTCTTGGCCTTGGTTGCAGGGGTCAAGGCGTCTGCAAAGCGACTGAGGTGAAAGAATTTGGCGGAGTACTCATCGATGGAGAGGTTGCCCTGTTCGAGGCTCTCGAACTCGTTCTTCAACTCTTCGCGGGCTGCTTCGGGATAAAACTTTGTCTTGAATAGCTCCTTAAACTCCTTTCAGGTCACATCTGGTGCGGTGAATCGGGGCTCGTCTCTATACCACGTGTGGGCGATGTCGTATAGTTGCATGCTAGCATTCTCGACCTTCTTGTCTTCGGTAATTCGGGACCTCCGGAGGTTGCGGTCCACATTCTCCAACCAGTCGTCGGCATAGAGTATCCCTTCCATTCCTTTGAATTCCCTGGGCCTGAGGTCCATGAAATTCTTGGAAGTACCGGGGCGCAGCGGGGGTGCTTCCCTAGTCTGTAGGGCCTCTCTCAGTGTATCACGGAAGGCGTCGGCCTGCCGCGTCTGGGAAGTGATGAGCTGCTGGAAGATTTCGAGGAGGGCAACGTTGTCCAGTGGAGGTGGCGGAGGCAGAACATGTGCTGGGTACACGACAGGTGCTGGATACGTCGCTGGTGCTGGATACGTCATAGGAGCTGGATACATCGCCGGTACAGGGTGCATGGTAGGTGCTGGATGCGAAACTTGTGTTGGTTACGGAACTGGTGCTGGTGGTGGAATGTCGTCTTTGCGGAATCTCGAGTATTGCGGTTGAGCCGGGTCACCCTGATGAGTAAGCTGGCCTCCCTGCGTCGGCGGGGTCATGTACGAGAAGAATCCTCCTATAGCCGATGGGGTGTTCAGGAAAGCGTTGTTCCTGTCTTGAGAATCCATTTACTAAATTAAAAGAAAACATTAGACGGCACGAAGATTTCAAGTAGGATGCAAGTCAAAGATTCAAATAGAAATCAAGGACAGTGATCAATACTGTTTTCAAGACACGTGGATGAGATCCTAAGTTTCTAATCCTATTTGCAGGCTCATGACTGTACAGTAATGTAACCGAAGTGATTAACGTAGACCTGCATGAGCCACCATAAAAACTTGTCACGACCCGCACCCGCTTTTCGGATATGAGACGTGTCCAAGTCTAGCCTACGCCACAGTGTCGGCGGTAGAACGCTGTCTAGTACATAAACAAATCACAGAGGCAGTCTAGATCTCATCCACAAAATATGATACAATCCACTAACACAAATGAAACTGAATAATGAATGATAATATAAATAGAGTATCAAGTTTATCAAGAATTTCCAGTTACGTCCGGTGGACACAAATCCACTACCAATAAACGAAAATAAAATAGAAACATGGAATTGAAATAACTGAGTCCAAACTGTCAAAAGTACCCTCAGCTGCAGTGGTACCGTGGTCCAATGCTAGCTCAAACTGCTCGTGTGCACCTGGCTCAATACTCGACTAAACCTGAAGAGATCATCAGGTCCTCAGAGGACTAGCAAGATACATAATATACAAGCCAACATGTAACAGTACAAATATACAAAGAAGTAAGAAACAATCATAACGAGACAAAATGAACTAAGACACAAGATCTAAACACAAGGATCCTAAGACACTGGCATGCCATACTAGAAATGGCTAATAGGTCAAAGCTATAGACTGCAGTCAAGGCAAGCACTCACAATCTATAGTGTCTCAATGGCAGTCAAGGCAAGCACTCACAACCAAGACGGTAGCCAATCCTAGTATAAAAACCCTATAGACCGTAGTCAAGGTAAGTACTCACAATTTATAGAATGTCAAATTCAAGTCCTACTCAAGTCAAGTCAAGTTATAATCAAGTCGAAGGAATCGTGGTGTAGGACTAGATGACTCTATCAATGAATACATATGAAACTAACATAGTGTAACAGATAGAAATATCATAACAGAAAGGAACAAGAATGTGTAGACAACTAGAAACATGTAAAGTAAAACTATAACATGATGAGTGTACTAGACATGGAATAAATTTCCTGCCTATTTTCTTGAATTTTTATAAGTTATGAATATTTACTTTTATATAATAAAAGATTTGTCAAAATATTATTTGTAAATAAATATACTTTTATTATTGTTAATATTTATTTTAATACTATAGTTTATAATAATTTAAGAGTTACCCTATTTTTTCTGTATTGGGCTAAGACCATTTCAGCCTTAGTTTTAGCCTACCAAGTTCAGACTTGGATCGTGGGCTAATCCATTTTATTTTAGCCTACCAAGCCTTGGGCTTTGGATCCAAGCTTTGGTTTTAGTTGTACTTAATACCTAATTAGTTAGTAATTGGTGGTTAGTTGTTAGTGGTTAGTTTTGGCTTCTACCATTTATCCCTAAAATTATTACAAATTACAACCCTGCCACTAGGGCAAGTGGATCACTCCACACTTTCCTATTTAATATTGGGGACTCCCTAATATTTTACACAACAAAAATTTCCTAAACTTTCTCAGCCGCCACCGTCTTGTAGTGCTCCCGACCTGTCCTGCCTCGGCCTCTTCGGTCATCGACGGAGCCGACCCCCTTGACCATCGTACCATCTGCAGCCCCTCTGTCGTAACCCCCACACTCTCGCTAGAGCCAACCCCTACTATTTTCATCCATCCCTGGCATCCCTAGTGTCACGACCCGTACCCTGATTAGGGGCACGAGTACGTGGTTACGTCCAGCCTACGCCGCAGAATCGACGGTAGAACGCTCAATAGGTCATCTATAATACTGCAACTAGACAAAATATAAAGGTACCTGTCATCTCCGTACGGAGGTATAATATGGCATAACTCAATCACAAGACAAACTAGGATAGATAGCATGAAATAAAAATAAGATAAAAAGGAAAACTGGAAAGGAGTTCAAGATCCAACACAAGCTCAGAGATATAAACACATCACAGAAACTCAAAATATAATATAAAACTACAGTCTGAAAACACTAGCTGGATCGCAGTCCAGGCAAACCTATCTAACAGTCTAGACAAACTCTATCGTGGCTTTGATCACGCAGTCCAGGCAAACCTATATCATCTACGGGCTCCAGGGGTAATGTCTCATCAAACTCTATCCTGGCCATACCCGTAAAAGGTAGAGTAATCTGCTAACATGTACTCTGTAAACATCAACGGTTATCCTGTCAGGAAAATGAGCAAGTACAAATACTAACAGCAGTTCCATATGAATTGACAAATTCTATAAGAGGCAGTATAATAAAATACAAGACAAAGATATAGGATGACTTGGGAGCTATTCGGAAGCCGAGTTACAACCCGCAAACCAAACAAGGACCGAGGTTGTAACCCTTCTTCCGAACAGAACTTAGCCTCCAATCAAGGTATAGCATAAGAGCATGTAGAATATGTGAGTAAAGAAATATCATAGCATGGTGAGAAAAGTAATGAATGTAGAACTGAGCAGGATATATGATGTGATAAAATAAATATAAAATGTGCCTTAAATTATTAGAGCGTTATGTGATCGGCTTTGGGATAGTTACATGACATGCTATCCACTTGGCCCGACAATCACAAGAAAATCTCTGAAAAGGGTCATGCCGGCCAACCTGGATAACAAGAACAAGGAATAGGATCTCGCTACACCCTACGTGAGGTGAGAGTGGCGCAAGCACAAGAATATAGTGACAGGGTGGCTATGATCACATAGCCCCTAATAATTTCCTATCCCCGAATAGTATAATGGATCCAGACATAACACGTCATGACACGGGATTCCCTAAGAGGGTAGCTACTCCCTCTTAGGAATCAGTGTCTATACAAGTACAGGGAACAAGACAGGAAATGTACCAATATACCAAGAAAATCTAGGAACAAGATCTCATGTCATGATCCAACATATACTAGTCCGTGAAATATCGTGTCTGGAAATCAAGTAAGACACTACAACTGAATCGGATATTGCAGATATCAAGACAATGAAAACTATCAGTAAATGTACTCGCCTGCGATCCTGAGCTGTCAAATAGGGTCAATGCTCAGAGTGGTGCCACAGACCTAAAGATAAGTTATATATATATAAGCTAATTAGGGTTCAACAGTGTTAGGCAGGATTATATAGTATAAGCTATGTAATCTAGGTCAATCTCAGTCCAACTAAGTCAAACTAGGTCACACTGAGTCACACTAGGTCAAACTAGGTCACAGGAAGTCAAACCGTCAAACTAGGTCAAACTGGGTCAAAGGTTGACTTACAGTTGAGTTTTGATCAACTGGTCAACTCTAGGTCAAACTAGGCTAATTTTGACTAACAGTTGACTTTTGGTCAACTGGTCAACTCTGGTCAAGTTCTAGATATTTCTAGGCCAAGTGTTGACTGAAAGTTGACTTTTGGTCAAAGTAGTCAAACTTGGTCAACCGAGGTCAAAACTAGCCTAAGCATACTATTCCTAATATTTACCTACCAAGATACCATATATCTTGGTCAAATAGGATCAACTCTAATTTAAGAATTAAAATATCAAGTTATACCTCGTTATTCGTACATCGAAACCTACGACACATAAATCGAGATAAGATAATCAACGATAAGGTTAATAATCTTATCACAGTGATCCACATGATCATCTTGCCAATTTTAGCGATGTGAGATCACTGGAATCGACTAATCTCAGTTTCGTTGTACTAATTCCAAAATACAACTGAATAAGAATTTATTATAATAAAAGGTAATACACAGAGAAAATATCTACAAACATTTTTGGATGATGAAACAAACATCACCAACGTGTCCAGAATGGTCAAATTAGCTAGGATAGCCTATCCATAAGTCCAATTTGGATACAGGGGCAAAAAGGTAATTTCGGGTCAAAATGATGTCCGTATTGGACCCACTTTTTCACCAAAAAATGTACAAGAATACTAGTCCACTAAACCTAACAAATTATATGTCCATGAATCTAGAATGACGATACGAACCCAACGGTATATCCAGAATTGGATTCCGTTGACCCGATCTCAAATTGGTCCGTTGACCAGGATATTGAAATTTTGATTTGCAAGAAAAAGCGTGTCAGAGCCAACGTCATTAAAACTCAGAAAGTTATATGTCAGCGAGTCCAGAATGACGATACGAACTCAACGGTATATCCAGAATTGGATTTCGATGAGCCGATCTCAAAATGACCCGTTGATCCGGATATTGGTATCCGACTTGCACCGAAATGCGTACCGAAACAAATATCCACTAAAACCTAGCAAATTATATGTCAACGAGTCCAGAATGATGATACAAACTCAACGATATATCCAGAATTGGATTCTGATGAGCTGATCTCAAAATGACCCGTTGACCCGGACTGTGGGGCCCGCTTTGTACCGAAATACGTGCCAGGGCCTACGTCCTCCAAATCTAACAAACTTTATATGAAAATGTGCCAGAACGATGCCACGAGTCTACTGGCAGTGTCAGAAATTGAATCCGGAGTCCCAGGTTCAAAAATGGAATTTTACAACTTGGAAATTACGAATTCGGACGGCCAACTTTGGCGTCGAATTCAACCAATCAAACGTGCTCACAATCAAACAAAACTTAAGGGGTAGGAAGAGGGTTATACCAGCTGCGCATAGGAACAAGTGGCATGCCAGACGGAGCTGCGATGGAGGAGATACAAACGGACGAAGTTGGCTCCCAAAAATTATACAATTTAAAGCGTCAACTTGGTGGCCGGTTTTGATGTATCAAACGATAAAATTAACGGACAAAAATTGAGGGGAGAGAGCTATATACCGATATTGAGATGGAGCAAAGAAATCGCCAATCCAACGGTCGGATTTCTCGAAAAATGCTCATGAAGTCGCTACGATGGAACGCCATTTCTAAGTTGATTTCGAGCTCGCGCCGACAGAATCCCGTGCCAAACGCACGAAACACCTAGGCGACGTGTCCCGGAGGATGGTGGCTGCCACGGGAAGGTCGTCGGAGGACTAGTCCAGCCTGCGCGCGGTCGTAGGGGGCTTGCCGACGGCGACGACGACCGTGGCGGCACGCGGCTGTCGTTGCCGTACTGCTACTGCTGCTCACTGCTGTTGGCGTTGCTGTTGCATGCAGCAGCTGCTGCTGCTGCTGCTACATACAGTAGCGCAACGACGTGGCAGCGATGGCATGGCGGTGGTGGCCGTGGCCGGTCGGCAAGGGTGGAGGAGGTGGTGGTTAATGGTGATGGTGATGAAATGGTGATGGTGATGTGTGGTGATAAAGATGGTGATGGTTAGGATGATGATGGGGGTGGTTGTGATGAAGAGTAGGAGGAGGAGGAAGGAGGCTAAAGTCTGCCATGGGAGTTGGAGCTGAAGTCGGCCATGAGATCGGCCAAGCTGCTACTATGTATTAGAAATAAGAGGGAGAGAGAGAGAGAGAGAAAGTAATGGAAAAGAGAGAAAGAGAGAGGAAAAGTGATGGTTAGGATGATGATGGGGGTGGTTGTGATGAAGAGTAGGAGGAGGAGGAAGGAGGCTGAAGTCTGCCATGGGAGGTGGAGCTGAAGTCGGCCATGGGATCAGCCAAGCTGCTACTATGTATTAGAAATAAGAGGGAGAGAGAGAAAGTAATGGGACAGAGAGAGAAAGAGAGAATATGTGTGTGTGTAATAAATGAAAGAGGGGGAGGGATTGTGGGAATTATTAGAGCCGGCCACATGGGGTGTGGGAGTGAGTGTGAGTTGTGTAAGAAATTGTGTGGTGTGGATGAGTTAGGATAATCAATGGTTAGGATTAAATGTGAGGATTAGGTTATTCTCTATGAATTAATTAAGGGGAGTTGTCCATTTAATATTTTAAGTGGGTAGACTAGGTGTTTAATATTTAGTAGGGAAAATTAGTGTGTGGATACTAATGAAGGGGTAACATGGAGCTTGGGTTGGTTTCAATTGAGCCGGGTCGGGGCAAAATCGGACATGGTGCAATAATTAAATTTAAATAGGTATTTATGATCATGGGTAAATAAGTAACATGTGGGGGCTTAAATAAATAGGACACAAGTATCATGTGGGTAGTAGGCTTCATGTGGGCCATGTCCATATTTTGGGTCAACTAGGTTGGGTCGATGTCGGGTCCCGAAATTAAATTGGAAGTCAGGTCACATTCTACGGTGGATAATTAAATGGCCTAAATTGACCCAAAAGTTGTGCGAAGCAAATGAAGCACAAGATGGTGTGTCTGAATGGGACACGAAGGTCATGGGTGTAGGGCGTCTCGAGTAGATCATGCATGAGAAGTTGGTTTCAAGAAAATGACTAGCCTTGTGCTCCTAAATTAAAAGTCACGGTAACATACATATGATGATCAAAGATAAAAATGGGAAAATCAATTAATAATTAATTAATAATCAAATGGTCTAAATTGACCCGAAGTTGTGTGAAGCAAAAAGAGTACAAGGGAACAAGTTTGGATGGGACATGATATATCAACATGAAGGTAATCTTGTCTACTACACACTGATGAAGAGAGTTTCCAGAGATTGGCATCCCTGACGCTCCAGAAGTCAAAGTCACGAAAAAGAACATTAAATCAAATAATAATCAAATAATAATATTTATTCAAAATAATTGATTTATAAAATTGAAAAAAATAAGCCCTATATTCAGGGGGCTTACGTCCTACCCACCTTATAAAAGTTTTGTCCTCGAAATTAAAATCATCTAATAGGTCAAGCTAAAACATACAACTGTATGGCTACAGTACCCACTGTGCTACCCTTGTGATCATCTATGTTGTTTCTCTCTACAGGTATTTTGGTTCAGGTTTAACAAAGGCCCTTCTATCATAAACTACGTCATCGAACCTAAGCACAAGATTCTAATCCTAAGTCCATAGCCACAATAATATAATATTCTTAACTCCTTCTAAGATACCTTAAAACCAATATATACTATCAAACTAATCATTCTTAATGGTTTCTAAGTCCACTATAGTCAGTCACTCATATCTGTCCTATAAGCTTAACCCAATAAATCCCTAGAAAAATATACTCATCACAATCACACATAATAACATATTATAGTTACACTACAGAATCTGTTAACAAGGTATGGCTATCCAATCATCAAAAACAGAAGGTAACAAGGGCCTAAGACTGGGTCTAGCAATCCATATCAGTATTCAGATAAGGTAAGGGTCAAGCAAGACAGGAAAGATTGCCGAAATATTTCCAAGAATAGTACGAGGCCAAACGAGATGCATAGGACGTAACCAAAGTAAAACTCAAGAACCGTATACCTCCGTAGTTATGTCACATGAAGTTACTATCGCACTAGTGTGCATCTGGCTACGATTAACTTCCTTGTTCCATAATACGATGGATGGCTGCAGTGCACAGCTGCCACGCTAGATAATATAGGTTCCTGAACATAACTTGGCCAAATCCGTAAAATATTTTCAAACAATTTTTGTAAAATAAAGGAGAAGATGTTAGTCAAAATGCTTAGGGAGTGGTCCAAGTAGAATTCGAGAAACATATTTAACCATGATGCCGTTATCCGAAGTCATACCTCGCCAGTATTTCTCTGGATGCAAACTCCTGATTCCGTAATACAAGGATAAATATACTTTTCGAACCTTTCCTGAATTAACCCATGAGCCACTTTCAACAATTATCGGAAAGGACAAGAAGAATTACCCAAGAGGTTAGCGAAGAAGAGTTTAGTCAAATCATAGGAAAGATGGAACACAAAACAATCATGTTGAGAAAATCTTATTTGTGGCTGTAGATAGACAAAGTTAACCAAGACGGGGAAGAATGATGATAAGAATTTGTTCTTGCTCATCCGGTTATAACGAAGTGATCCGATTTAAGATATAATCTTATAACCATATACGTCTTCCTGAAATTATGTTGCCAGAATTTTTGCCACGCAAGTAAGCATAGCTGCAATAAACGATAGATTCCCCTAAAATCATGTCATCTGGAATTCTTACCACGCCAACCGGTATGGCTGCAAGAAAATCTAAATTCCATAACTAGGATAAGCATATCTAAAATCAAGCTCTATGTCCTTGTCATGCTAGCTTGTATGGCTGCGATAAATTCTAAAGTCCATAAATAAAGCAGACATTTACCTTATCAGGATATACCTTAATTCAATCCACAAAATTTATCTCGATGCAAGATCAAAGTCAACAACAAACATCGGGAATCAAAATCAACAACAAATCAAGGAAGTATAAATAGAGGCAAGTAGGAAAAGACTCAAGAGTTTCGAAATAAGATTCTCAGGGGTTATCCAATCTATCAAGAGTTCCTAACTGTGATTGAGCAACTCCTATCATAACCTAGAACCTATATCCTAATAGCAGGCTCGTAGCAGCGCTCTAAGTCAAGCACCACTATGAAATCGTACTAGTTGCGACTCTGACCTGCATGGGCTACCACAAAAATGTGTCATGACCCGTACCCTGATTAGGGGCACGAGTACGTGGTTACGTCCAGCCTATGCCGTAGAATCGGCGGTCGAACGCTGTATAGGTCGTCTATAAATACTACAACTAGACAAAATATAAGGGTACGTGTCATCTCCGCACGGAGATATAATATGGCATAACTCAATCACAAGACAAACTAGGATAGATAGCACAAAATAGAAATATGGTAGAAAGGAAAACTGGAAAGGAGTTCAAGATCCAACACAAGCTCAGAGATATAAACACATCACAGAAACTCAAAATATAATATAAAACTATAGTCTGAAAATACTAGCTGGATCGCAGTCCAGGCAAACCTATCTAACAGTCTAGGCAGGGGCTATATCATCTACGGGCTCTAGGGGTAATGTCTCATCAAACTCTATCCTGGCCATACCCGTAAAAGGTAGAGCAATCTGCTAACATGTACTATATAAACATCAACGGTTATCCTGTAGCTCCCCTTCCCAAAAATTGTAAAATGTTTTTACAATTTATAAATTTATTTTATTTAGATGGTGATTTTTAGACTGTACATAAAGGGTATATACACCATTATAGATTTATTACATTTGATTATTATTATTTATTATTAAGTATTGAGGCTTATTTGGATTTATGAGGATTACCCAATAATATAAAATGTGTGTATGTGTATGTGTATACGTGTATATTTTTTTTTGTGTATACGTGTATATATAAATATATATACGCATAAATATAAGTCACCTTGTTAGCTTGTATTAATAATTATAGTGTATATATGTCATGCATATATACATATATATATGTGTATAAAATATATAGGTAAATATAAATTATGTGTGTATGTATATAGGAATATATATTATATATGTGACTATATATATATATATATATATATATATATATATATATATATATATATATATATATATATATATATATATATATATATATATATATATATATATATATATATATATATATATGCGTATGTATAAATATAAATTTCATATATATATAGATTTATATATATATATAGTGACTTAAGGAGCAAATCCCAGCCGAGACCCCAACAGATCCAGCCTGGCCCATAGGCCCACCCGAGAGGAACGCACAGGAGATCCGAAAACCCGAGCCTTTCCCTGCTAATCTGCTAAAGCAGACCCGATCGCATATATATATATATATATATATATATATATATATATATATATATATATATATATATATATATACATGCGATGTATATATATATTTTTTTTCTAAAAACCAAGCGGCCGTGTCAAAGACACCCAGCCACCGCCTGGTCCGGGGGCCGTGGGCGAACCACCAAGCCGCCCCCGTGGGGGCTCGAACTCCGTCCGAAGCCCCAAGTGCCGGTGCGCCTAGCCACTTGAGCTACAAGCGCCCGGCGATGTATGTATATATATATATATATATATATATATATATATATACATGCACAGGAGACCCGATCGCATATATATATATATATATATATATATATATATATATATATATATATATATATATATATACATGCGATGGAGAAACGAGATCGAGAAAAAGAAAACCCTAAACGCAAACCAACCTGTGCGCCGATAGCCCCGAGCCCGCAGCCGAGGATTCCTCGTCGTATATGTCGTACATGTCATAGGAAGCCCTGGTTCTCCAACACGGTTCCTCGTCGTACATGTCGTAGCCGTCAATCCAACCGACCCAATGACTTGCCGTTCGGCCTACACAATCGACCGCCAGGTCAGATCACTGCGGCCTTCCCACAGCAGCAAACTCCTTCCGTTGGCAATATTTCCATGCGCGAGCCTGTGTTCGAGCGACCGCAGCACCATATCGGGCAGTCAACCTCATCGAGCTCGACCTCGTCGACTGTTTCTTGATGCCATAGTCATCCCGATGAAATTCGCATGCACCGACCGTTGTTACCCCGACATCATGCTTCTTTGTCGAAAAAATTAGCTACTCCAAGCAGGAGAAACTCTTCCTCGAGGGACTTCACCATCGACGTGTGCGTGAGTCCGATCTTCCAGCCTTCTTCCTCCACCAATGGCAGGGAAACCATTCTTTTAGAAGGGTGGGGTATGAGGTTGAAGTCGTTGCTCGTGGAACGTCGGACTCGGTGCTGCTATTGTCATTCTTCTTCCTCTTCATACTGCTTCAAGGCTGTGATGACGGATGGTACTACTTTCTCTCATATATTGCCTTACTTTGAAAACATTTGCATGGAATCTAGTTAATCCCATTCTTTGTCTAAAAAAAAGAAATAACAATAATATTATTTGCTATTCTTGTGAGAAAGAGAATATATGGTTCTTTGTAAGCAAATAATAAGGATGATGCCCACTTGCGTTAAGAACATATAGAATATAATAATAAAACATAAACAATGTTCAAGTGAAGGTTTCCTGTAGCTTCTGACCCTATCGAATAGCCTTTAATATAGAGGTGCACTTTGCATATAAGATCTTAGGAAATAGTCTTTTTGGTGTATAAGAAAGAGAATCTTTTCTCTTTAGATATATTTAGCTTTTTAGTTGCACATAGTTCAATGAAACATCAACTACTTCATGCATGTTCGTTACCTCGTGATGAAACTTGCGCCATCAGGACCATATTATTTTTCTGGTCCTGCATGCCAAGTTTGGTCCGATTCTGAGACAGTTGATAAAATCACCGTATCGCGGGCCCTACGGTCCGACTCAACGGGTGATTTTGTGCACGGCCCACCGAAATCCAACTCTGGACATACGGTTGGATTCATATCAGAAAACTGGATCCGTAGACATATAGTTTGACGACTTTAGAGACCGTTGACTCTAGCACGCTTTTCGGTGCAAAGCGGGTCCAACGGCGGACACGGTTTTGGTCCGAAATTACCGTTTTGCTTCTGTGTCCAGAATTGGACTTAAGGACAGGCGATCCTAGCTATTTTGACTATTCTAAGAACATTGGTAATGTTTATTTCAGCTTTCAGGGACTGTTGTACGGGTTTTGACTATTGTGGTATATTGAGTGATTTGGATCATCGGTTTCACCAGCACAGGACCACAGGCGAGTACAGTTTATTGTCTGTATTTCGATATTGATATTTACTATATTTTATTGACTAGTCATTGGTTATGTGATTTTTAAACTCTATTATAAATTGTTGAGTCGGGAATGAGAAGTACCAAGGATGCGTGATCCGACCATAGACAGTGTTTATTTTCTGCAGTAGACATCGTAGACAGTGCTTATTTTCTGCAGTAGACATTGTAGACAATGCTTAATTTTTTGCAAGAAGACATCGTAGACAGTACTTATTTTTTGCAGTAGACATTGTAGACAGTATTTATTTTTTGCAAGTAGACATCGTAGACAGTGCTTATTTTCTGCAAGTAGACATCGTAGACAGTGCTTACTTTTTTGCAAGTAGACATCGTAGACCGTGCGGTGTAGTGGCCCAGACCGATCACATGTCAAAGGTACTTCTAACAGTTGGGAAAAGTATTTCGTGTCTATTTATTGCTATTGGTTTTCTGTACTTCCTGTTTATTTTCAAAACACATGATTGATGTCTAACTTTTGTTTTATAGTCATTTTCTTTATTTGAAATTGCATTCAGTGAATTGTGCTCGTTCCATTCCTGACTGGAAACCAACATTTTTCAGGTAGCCGTGGATTCACTTAGCGTGGGAGATACGGGGGTACTTGCAGACAAGAGCCTAGAGACTAGCTAGATAGTTGAGTTGTAGTCATTCATTTATTTGTACAAGTTTATATTCTTCTACAAATGTAAAACTTGTGCTATTTTTTAAATTAAATTAATTTTGTGAATGAGTATTATTTGTGATTTTCATCATCATGGTCGTGACAGCGTTCTACCGCCGACACTGCGATGTAGGCTGGCTTGGACACGTCTCGTATCCGTTTAAAAAAAAACGGGTGCGGGTCGTGACAAGTTTTTTTGGTGGCCCATGCAGGTCAGTCTTCGCAAATCACGCGAACTCGTGATAGTACTTAAGTTAGTTGTACTATTGCGAGCCTGCGACTAGGAAATGCTCATTTATGAATTAAAATTAATTTAATTTAAGAGAATGACTAGGACTAGGAGTCCCTTATACAAGTTTACCGATGGGTAGTTTAGGTCGTGCAATTTAGGTGAGGAGTTATTAATTTTGATAGTTTGTCAGATCTCCATAGGTACACTATTATCTCTTGATATGACGATGTAATCCAAAGTGGATAGATTATTCGCTTGGTAAGACAGGGCTTCATAGAATTATTGATCTAACCTTGATAAATTGTTCAATTCCTTGCCCCTTAGATATCATTCCCATATCTTAGTCGAATTGTCTATTTAGTTCCTATTTGCCCCAGGAATTATTATTTTGTAGAAATTCTGATTATGTTATCCCCATATGAACCTCGAGTTAGTTCCGATTCAAGTTTTTTCCCCATGTTTTGGATACACATGAAATAGATACTAGAATGATGTATTCATTTTGTCTTCAGTTATTTCCTCTATGTTCAATCTTTTATTCCAAGGGTTGTGACTAATAGGACATATACTTACACTTTATGGTTACCTTGTTGGAATCCCTAGAAGCTTATGAACTTTTACAGGTTTAGTTAAAGGAATGTTAGTTAACTCATAATGGCAGGACAGCAGCGCACTGTCGCCATATATTTGAATTATGGAGACTATGAATTCACTGCAGCCAGCAGCGCACTGGCGAAGCACGACCCCTAGAGTTGAAATTAGTTTAAGAAAATATAGGTCGTAGAATGTCGCTAAAACTATGGCTAGTGGTCATCTTTGATCGTAGTTACCCTTGAAACAATATTGGATGGAGTTAAGAAGTGTTTGACTTTGTATCATATTTGAGTTACGAAACCCAGGGTTTACCACAGCCCAAGTATGCGGGAAAGGTAAAATTCTCGGTAAAATGACTTCAAACATGATTACAAGATTAGGATACCATAGAAGATAGGACAGTGCCCTGTATGTTCTATAAGATCCGAAGCCAATAGTAGTAGAAGTTCTGTGAAGTTGGGTAGCATGTCTCCCGACCTAGCATTCTGTAGTCCTTATGACTTATTGACGAGGAAATTGATTGACACTAATAGGTTTACCTAGAATACAAAAGGTAGAGGTCATAACCCATTAGTCGACCAAGTCCTTGTGGATAAGAAGATAGTAGGAAGACTGTATAAGCAAGAACATCGGGTAAGGTTTGGTTCTCACAAAACTCAAACTACTTGTGCCTTCTTTCAAAAATCTCGCATATTGTATTCGACTATCTTAACAAACGCTGCTGTTACAGCTTAGTTTTGCAAGCTTACTCTGTTCTCGAGCTTGATTTGAGGCATATGTTTAGTGGGGATGCCTGCTAACATATTGTCTAAATCAGAATTAGTGTATTATGGTCTGATCAACCATGATGCATTTGGTTTGTACTTTATTTAATTATCCTACGTGGATTGGGATGTAGATGTCTCTAGGATCTCATCCACGACTGCTTAATAATTCCTTTTGAATTATACATTCGCCTTTGAATCACGTAATTGTATTCAGAGACATCTCTCTTGAACTCTTTATTGTTTTGTCTTTCACCGATTAGAAAGACGAAAACTCGTAACTGGTAGGTAGACACAAAGTATTCCCATGGCTATGATAATGGTAGGCACAAGTGTAGCTACCATCGGCCAGCCATGTTATTGAGTTACTCATTCTCCTCTCGACCCCAAACTGTTATTGAGACTTTCAAGCCATCTGAATTTGAGAATGATTAGGGTTTTATCCTTAGTCAGAACGCCAACCTAGGGGACTATCTATTCTCAAGAAAACAAATGTTGTGAGCCTCTAATTAATTGCTGGAAGCTTGCCTTAACTAGCAACCCTTAAGCCTTGAACCAACCCTTCCTCGACCGAAGCACACAGCTAGACCTGAGATGAGTGGACAATAGGGTAATCATTTACCGTGACACTCATCCCGAGATTGGTTTCCAACAAATATTACTCTAGTTATGTAAATTTTATTATTAAGACCTAACTAGTGTTGGAACACCACAGTCACTAGCTTAGCCAATACCATAGCTTAAATACCCTGTCATATTATGATCTACCAGTTGCCAACAGCAATACATGATCACTACAACTCTTGTGACGATAGTCTGGCAGGTTGACACAAGTAGAAATTCTTGACTCAGTTGTTAGAATTCTTTTCATATGATATACCTTGGAGTTGGTTACCCCGTCGACAACTCTTGTATACTTTGGACAAGCATGTCATTCTATTTTCTTGACCATGTGTCATTTTACACACTCGTTCTCCCTTTATTGAGGAACGATCATTGACTTGACTTATATCTACCGTATTCCGATACGTCGTACCTTATTTCCTATTAACAAAGAGTCGAGGTACAGTATCCGGACTTTGGGAACCCTCTAACCTCAATATTCCTAAGACCATATTCTATTTCTAAGGTGGATAGACTGTAAGCCTCCTAAAGTTTTAGGATATACGAAGATTACCGATTGATTAGAATAAATTTTTATTAGAATGATAGTTAGTGCCCTATGGGCTCCCACTTTCCATTTAGATCATTTTATGTCCGCGGACGTGTCATTAATATTCGGAGCATAAGACCAGCTGTTACCTTCCAACAAATTTTATATGCAAGTTCTAGACAAGTCCACCTTCATCTAGGTATATCATGTCCCACTCAATCTCGTCCCCTTGTACTCTATTTTTGTACTACGACTTTCAGGACAAAAAGGACTAGCTATAACCCTTACCATAATACCGGTATATTTCCCGACTTCCAATAGAGACTCAACCTCGACTCGAACCCTTAGACCCAATATATGGTTGTAAACTACGTGAAGTCCACCATGCATATGTCACTAGTGTGCCACCCAATTGAGGCCTCTTGTGCTACTTAAACACAAAAGTCACCAAAGGCACACTTCAGGCTTATGGACCTAGCTAACCAACCCGACTAGCAACTAGCTCAACCACTTGGAAGAAATCCTATTCTAGGTTACCCTAACCTAGTAGACATAGTTCATTTGGGGATCTTGTTCAGTCCATATAAGATTGAGATCCAAGGTTCCTCCAGCCAACGAGTGATATCCAAATAGGAAGCCCATTAAGGCCCGGTAGAAACCCACCCGGACATACCACAATATTTGGACTATAAAAGTGAACCAATTGAAATAGGTCCCTATACCTACTATGAAGTCTCCATCTCTTAGAATACAATGTCATTCGTAACCTTTATTCCATCCACCTGGAAGTCGAGATACGATCTTGTATTGTATTTATATTTCTTACTCGTATGTTTAAATAACCACGAAAAAGATCACAATCTCGATTTCTCCCATTTTGTTCTATTATGGAACCTTGTTTAGATTAATTTCAAGAACGGAATTTTTGTATTGCACGGATTGCAAGCCCCTCTATGAATGAAGGGTTCTTCGGTTTAGCAAGTGACTGGACTAGAGTAGCCCAATCTAGCAAATAAGTTAATGATTCATAAACATTCTCTCTCTATCTGTACCATTGGATACCCTATACCGCCCTGGAAGCTTCATATTCGCCCTCGATTTTTTTTTCTTATCTGTCGATCCTCCCTATTTTAGAGCGACGAGTGGACATGTTTATTAGAATTTGTCAATATTTATTAGCTATTTGTGTAATTTGCTGATTGTTAAACCTTGGGTTACTTGATAGATACGAGAGGATTGTAGGTACCATATGGCCATATATTGTTGGTAGGATTGTTAGCAACCAGTTAGAAGAATTAAGACTTTAGTTTAAGGGTAGTGTGACCAAAGGTGGGTAGAAGTCCTGGAGGTTATATGGCTAGGAGAAGAATACAAACTATTTCGAGGAAAAAAATTAAATTAAGGAGATTAAGGTTCAGGTAGACCTCTCATTAAATCTCAAGGAGTAGTTATGGATTAGAATTTCGAGGACAAAATTATTTTTAAGGTGGGTAGATTTGTAGCTCCCCTTCCCGAAAATTATAAAATGTTTTTACAATTTATAAATTTGTTTTATTTAAATGGTGATTTTTAGACTGTACATAAAGGGTATATACACCATTATAGATTTATTGCATTTGATTATTATTATTTATTATTAAGTATTGAGGCTTATTTGGATTTATGAGGATTACCCAATAATTATAAAATGTGTGTATGTGTATGTGTATACGTGTATATATAAATATATATACGCATAAATATAAGTCACCTTGTTAGATTGTATTAATAATTATAGTGTATATATGTCATGCATATATAAATATATATGTGTATAAAATATATAGGTAAATATAAATTATGTGTGCATGTATATAGGAATATATATTATATATGTGACTATATATATATATATATATATATATATATATATATATATATATATATATATATATATATATATATATATATACGTATATGCGTATGTATAAATATAATTTTTTTTTATATATATATAGTGACTTAAGGAGCAAATCCCAGCCGAGACCCCAACAGATCCAGCCTGGCCCATAGGCCCACCCGAGAGGAACGCACAGGAGATCCGAAAACCCGAGCCTTTCCCTGCTAATCAGCTAAAGCAGACCCGATCGCATATATATATATATATATATATATATATATATATATATATATATATATACATACATGCGATGGAGAAACGAGATCGAGAAAAAGAAAACCCAAAACGCAAACCAACCTGTGCGCCGATAGCCCCGAGCCCGCAGCCCAGGATTCCTCGTCGTACATGTCGTACATGTCGTAGGAAGCCCTGGGTCTCCAACACGGTTCCTCGTCGTACATGTCGTCAATCCAACCGACCCGATGACTTTCCGCTCGGCCTACACAATCGACCGCCAGGTCAGATCACTGCGCGGCCTTACCACAGCAGCAAACTGCTTCCGTCGGCAATATTTCCATGCACGAGCCTGTGTTCGAGCGACCGCAGCACCATACCGGGCAGTCAACCTTATCGAGCTCGACCTCGTCGACCGTTTCTTGATGCCATAGTCATCCCGATGAAAGCCGCATGCACCGACCGTTGTTACTCCGACATCATGCTTCTCTGTCGGAAAAATTAGCTACTCCAAGCAGGAGAAACTCTTCCTCGAGGGACTTCACCATCGACGTGTGCGTGAGTCCGATCTTCCAGCCTTCTTCCTCCACCAATGGCGGGGCAACCATTCTTGTAGAAGGGTGGGGTATGAGGTTGAAGTCGTTGCTCGTGGAACGTCGGACTCGGTGCTGCTGTGGTCGTTCTTCTTCCTCTTCATACTGCTTCAAGGCTGTGATGACGGATGGTACTACTTTCTCTCATATATTGCCTTACTTTGAAAACATTTGCATAGAATCTAGTTAATCCGATTCTTTGTTTTAAAAAAAGAAATAACAATAATATTATTTGCTGTTCTCGTGAGGAAGAGAATATATGGTTCTTTATAAGCAAATAATAAGGATGAAGCCCACTTGCGTTAAGAACATATAGAATATAATAATAATACATAAACAATGTTCAAGTGAAGGTTTCCTGTAGCTTCTGACCCTATCGAATAGCCTTTAATATAGAGGTGCACTTTGCATATTAGATCTTAGGAAATAGTCTTTTTGGTGTATAAGAAAGAGAATCTTTTCTCTTTAGATATATTTAGCTTTTTAGTTGCACATAGTTCAATGAAACATCAACTACTTCATGCATGTTCGTTACCTCATGACGAAACTTGTGCCATCAGGACCATATCGTTTTTCTGGTCCTGCATGCCAAGTTTGGTCCGATTCTGAGACAGTTGATAAAATCGCCGTATCGCGGGCCCCACGGTCCGACTCAACGGGTGATTTTGTGCACTACCCGTCGAAATCCAACTCTGGACATACGATTGGGTTCGTATCAGAAAACTGGATCTGTAGACATATAGTTTGACGACTTTAGAGACCGTTGACTCTGACACGCTTTTCGGTGCAAAGCGGGTCCAACGGCGGACACCGTTTTGGTCCGAAATTATCCTTTTGCCCCTGTGTCCAGAATTGGACTTAAGGACAGGCGATCCTAGCTATTTTGACTATTCTAAGAACATTGGTAATGTTTATTTCAGCTTTCGGGGACTGTTGTACGGGTTTTGAATATTGTGGCATATTGAGTGATTTGGATCATCGATTTCACCAGCACAGGACCACAGGCGAGTACTATTTATTGTCTGCATTTCGATATTGATCTTTAATATATTTCATTGATTAGTCATTTGTTATGTGATTTTTATACTCTATTATAAATTGTTGAGTCGAGAATGAGAAGTACCAAGGATGTGTGATCCGACCGTAGACAGTGTTTATTTTCTGCAGTAGACATCGTAGACAGTGCTTATTTTCTGCAGTAGACATTGTAGACAGTGCTTAATTTTCTGCAAGTAGACATCGTAGACAGTGCTTATTTTTTGCAGTAGACATCGTAGACAGTGATTATTTTCTGCAGTAGACATTGTAGACAGTGCTTATTTTTCTGCAAGTAGACATCGTAGACAGTGCTTATTTTCTGCAAGTAGACATCGTAGACAGTGCTTACTTTTCTGCAAGTAGACATCGTAGACCGTACGGTGTAGTGGCCCAGACTTATCACATGTCAAAGGTACTTCTAACAGTTGGGGAAAGTATTTCGTGTCTATTTATTGCTATTGGTTTTCTGTACTTCCTGTTTATTTTCAAAACTCATAATTGATGTCTAACCATTGTTTTATAGTCATTTTCTTTATTTGAAATTGCATTCAGTGAATTGTGCTCGTTCCATTCCTGACTAAAAGCCAACATTTTTTAGGTAGCCGTGGATTCACTTAGCGTGGGAGATACGGGAGTACTTGCAGACAAGAGCCTAGAGACTAGCTAGATAGTTGAGTTGTAGTCATTCATTTATTTGTACAAGTTTATATTCTTCTACAAATGTAAAACTTGTGCTTTTTTGTAAATTAAATTAATTTTGTGAATGAGTATTATTTGTGATTTTGATCTTCATGGCCGTGACAGCGTTCTACCACCGACACTGCGGCGTAGGCTGGCTTGGACACGTCTCGTATCCGTTAAAAAAATGGACACGAGTCGTGACATATCCTGTCAAGAAAATGAGCAAGTACAAACACTAACAGCAGTTCCATATGAATTAATAAATTCTATAAGAGACAGTATAATAAAATACAAGACAAAGATATAGGATGACTTGGGAGCTATTCGGAAGCCGAGTTACAACCCGTAAACCAAACAAGGACCGGGGTTGTAACCCTTCTCCCGAACAGAACTTAGACTCTAATCAAGGTACAGCATAAGAGTATATAGAACATGTGAGTAAAGAAATATCATAGCATGGTGAGAAAAGTACTGAATATAGAACTGAGCAGGATATATGATGTGATAAAATAAATATAAAATGTGCCTTAAATTAGTAGAGCGTTATGTGATCGGCTTTAGGATAGTTACAAGACAGGCTATCCACTAGGCCCGACAATCACAAGAAAATTTCTGGAAAGGGTCATGCCGACCAACCTGGATAACAAGCACAAGGAATAGGATCTCGCTACACCCTACGTGAGGTGAGAGTGGCACAAGCACAAGAATATAGTGACATGGTGGCTTTGATCACATAGCCCCTAATAATTTTCTATCTACGAGTATTATAATGGATCCAGACATGACATGTCATGACACGGGATTCCCTAAGAGGGTAGTTACTCCCTCTCAGGAATCGGTGTCTATACAAGTACATGGAACAAGACAAGAAATGTACCAATATACCAAGAAAATCCAGGAACAAGATCTCATGTCATGATCCAACATATACTAGTCCATGAACTATCGTGTCTGAAAATCAAGTAAGACACTACAACAGAATCGGATATAGCAGATATCAAGACAATGAAAACTATCAGAGGATGTACTCGCCTGCGGTTCTGAGCTGTCAAATAGGGTCGATGCTCAGAGTGATGCCACAGACCTAAAGATAAGATGTATATATAAGCTAATTAGGGTTCAACAGTGTTAGGCAGGATTATATAGTATAAGCTATGTAATCTAGGTCAATCTCAGTCCAACTAAGTCAAACTAGGTCACACTGAGTCACACTAGGTCAAACTAGGTCACATGAAGTCAAACCAAGTCAAACTAGGTCAAACTGGGTCAAAGATTGACTTACAGTTGAGTTTTGATCAACTGGTCAACTCTAGGTCAAACTATGCTAATTTTGACTAACAGTTGACTTTTGGTCAACTGGTCAACTCTGGTCAAGTTCTAGATATTTCTAGGCCAAGTGTTGACTGAAAGTTGACTTTTGGTCAAAGTAGTCAAACTTGGTCAATCGAGGTCAAAACTAGCCTAAGCATACTATTCCTAATATTGACCTACCAAGATACCATATATCTTGGTCAAACAGGATCAACTCTAATTTAAGAATTAAAATATCAAGTTATACCTCGTTATTCGTACATCGAAACCTACGACACATAAATCGAGATAAGATAATCAACGGTAAGGTTAATAATCTTATCACAGTGATCCACATGATCATCTTACCAATTTTAGGGATGTGAGATCACTGGAATCGACTAATCTCAGTTTCGTTGTACTAATTCCGAAATACAACTGAATAAGAATTAATTATAATAAAAGGTAATACACAGAGAAAATATCTACAAACATTTTCGGATGATGAAACAAACATCACCAACGTGTCCAGAATGGTCAAATTAGCTAGGATAGCCTATCCATTGTAGCGCCCCGCTTTCGATAGGCGACGGAACTTCATAATATGCTAGCGCCGAGTCAGATCGGCCGGGAACTTAGATGGCCATCTGACTCGATCGCTAAGCTTCGTAAACGTTAACGCTTTGCGGCATCGATTCAAATCGATTTGGACGGAAGTTACGAGAATCGAACCAACTAATGGAACGACTTCTGTTGGAATAAGTCCTGGATGCAGCGGTCTGCATCTCGGCGAGTGAGCTCTCTATAAGAGTCCCTTCGATGGGACCGGACCGCTGTATGATTTTCTTGGAGCTTTGCCGTTGGGCTTGATTGAAGTACTTTCGCGTCGTTTTCATGGATGCAATTACAAATTTCGATGCAAGGGGAAAAGAAGGAAATCTAACAAAGCGTTGGTGCCATTGCAGGAGCTCGCGTAACTAAGGATTGACGTTGCGTAGCGCTTGGACGATCGGCACGAAGCAAAGTAATCGGTGGGTGATTCGGCCCTTTCTTTTCTACTCTGTCCCGCAAACTTATTCCTTGCTTCGAATTCATTCAAATCGAACGATGCCAAGTTAATTGCATGCCAATCCACTAAGTCCAAGAACTCAGGAAAATGTATCGATTTAGAAAAATTCACTCTAAAAATACAAGTCTAGCACATAAACCAGAAAGTTTAAGGTTCTAGTAAAAAGATAGACTATTTTACGTGCTGTAAAATATTATGAAACGTCGATCGTGGGTTATGATGCCTCGGACAATTTGGTGCCTATGGGACGCTAAATCGGAGTACGGCTTGGAGAAAATAAAACGTTGCATGAGTTGGGGAAATGATAATGTCGTTCATACTGTCCGCGCTACACAAAACTGGTTGCATATATAAACTGTTCACGCATTGGCATGGTCATGGACAGCTTGTGCACAAGTTGATATTTTCCTCGAATCGATATCCGGGGCATCGGAATCGACTCGACCTAGGAGGAATGATTAATCGTGCTTCGGCACTGATGCATTTTGGACCGTCTGTCAGGCTTGCAACCTAGACTGAGCGGGCCGAAATGCCATTGAGATAGTCCCATGTGATGTGTAACATCAATGACCGCATATAAGATAGTAGCATGCTCACCTATTGTCTTATGCAGGTGTAAATATTATCTCTGTTTTTATGCAGGGAGAGCACGGTCGTGGTAAGAAATATGATAAACTGCTATGTTTCACTGTATGCTTCATTTCTCAAATGGCTATCGAATATGAATTGAATTCATTTAGTTCTAATTTAGTTCTAATAGAAAGACAACTCTAAAACATGCCTACCCTAACAATCAGAGTCAGTTTAGACGAGTGGGTTCGTCTCGTCCACTTAGCAAGTGTGCTAATCCCATTCCCCCAATTTCCCCAGGTGCGGCGGGCGTTCCCAACTAAACTGCAGCTGGAGTGCGGAGAGGCGTTTTGAAGCTCTTCCTATGCAGAAGTATTTTGAAGCCAATTCAAGTCGACGGCTTTGTATAAAAGGGCGAATGTATGGGATGACAAGCGTAGTTCAGGCAACTTGTCGAATGTATTTTCTTTCTATTTTTCAATCAATGTAGCCGCAACGGCATCCAATATAATTACTACTTGCACTTTGTTGCAAGCTATGAATGAAATGCATTTCTATCTTCCTATACTGCGTCTTATATTCTGATGTGATTTGTGAAGTTTCGACTTGGCGTATTAATATCAAAATCAAAAGATAACCAATTGAGAACTTGTCATCTTGCCTTGTACGAGCGCAACTCCAGGCTCGTGCGGCATCACGCCTTAGCGAGGACGATCGAATCGGTAAAGTAACACCGGGGACGAACGGTTTGTCGACTCGGGGCGTGACAAATTGGTATCAGAGCACAGTTATATTTCCTCGGATTTTCGAAAGATGTTTCATTGTTGGAATGTCCGTTGTGATGGCTTGATTGAATGCTTGTCGGCATGCTGCGTGAAATACAAGTTCCATACAGGTAAGCCCGTAAATATTTTTGAAAAATACTAACGGGTTTACACTGTTTGTAGGAATGACTAAGCGAGATAAAAAAAATCGCCGGCCCAACAACCCAAACCGTAGATAGTACGTCGAGCACAAAAAGCACTGGCCCTAGCGAGACGACTATGGAGAAGATGCTACAGTTGATGGAACTGCAGCAGCAACAGCTTCAGACACAATTCAAAGCCTAATTTGAGGTGCAACAAAAACAGATGAATGCCCTGACTCAGATAGTGAGCAGAATGGCGGGCGATACCAAGACGACGGACGAAGAGCCCGAGGAAAAGCAAGGTGATCAAGAAGAAGACGAGGAGGAAGATGGCTCCCCGCAAATGATGAACTCTCCTTCCATGTTCAAAGTGAAAGAGTTTCGCAAAATGAATCCGTCGAAGTTCAACGGCCGAGCAGAGCCCGACGTGATAGTAGGATGGCTCGCAAAGATGGAGGACTTGTTCGATCTCCTCTGCATCGAAGGGTCCCAGAGGGTGGCCTGTGCGGTGCTGCATTTACAACTACGAGCACACGACTGGTGGGCGGCGAAGAAACAAGAGATCTGTGAAACCGATGCCAAAAAAAAGTTTTCTTGGGAAGTGTTCAAGACAGCCTTTCTTGAGCAGTACGTTCCTCGTGCCATCCGTCGACAAAAGGGGGATGAGTTCATGATGTTGAGGCAGGGGAATATGAGTGTTGAAGACTATGATGCAAGCTTCTCGAAACTTGCAAAATTTGCCGGCGCCTTCCTGCCTAACAAAGAATAATGGTGCAAGCGTTTTCAGCAAGGCTTCAACGACGAACTGTGTAGGGACGTCATGTACCAACGATGCCAAACTTATCGTGAATCCTACGAAGCCGCACTTGATAGCGAGCGGATCTTTGGCCGTATGTCACAAAGGGCCGTGCCTGTCGTTCGTAACAACTTCAACAAGCGTCCTAACGACGCCGGGGGATCGGGAATATCTAAACGTCCGAACACATTTGATAACCGGGGCAATGGCGGACCACATTGCAGTAGATGCGGTAGGCGTGGGCACCGAACCACCGATTGCTTGACAAGAGCTTGCTTCAAGTGTGGCGAGGTAGGCCACATAGCAACGTATTGCCCGTACAAAGGTCCGAATCAACACAACCCACCGAGGAACGTCCCGAATCCGCATAAAGCGCCGATACTGCAAGGCGCGAATGCGGTGCCCGTCAACCATCAGAACCAACGCAACGGGAACTCAACCTACGACAGCGACGTTGGCTCGAACTCATAAAAGATTATGAGCTAACGATCGAGTATACACCGGGCAAGGGAAACGTGGTGGCCGACGCACTCAGCAGAATGTTTATGGAAACACTGGCCATAAATAAGGAGATAAAGCGAGACCTTGAAGCGATGGGTATCGAACTCGAAATTGAGTATCGACACCTGCACCTAGCTCAACTGAAGTTAGGATCGAGCCTGCTTAGCAAGATAAAGACCGCACAGGGGGACGACTCATTCCTAAAGAAAATGTGCGAGCTGATTTCAACGGGAAGGGCGACTGACTTTACGGAAGACGGAGACGGGACGATGCGACTAAAGGGAAGGCTCTACATTCCTGAAACTGCCGAACTCAGAAAAAAAATTCTGACGGAGGTGCACTATGCGAAGTACTCGTTACATCCTGGAAGCACCAAGATGAACAAGGACTTGTGCACAAACTTTTGGTGGCACGGCATGAAGAAAGACGTGGCTACGTTCGCATCGCAATGCATGGCATGTCAGCAGGTGAAGGCGGAACACCAATGGCCAGGCGGTGAGCTGCAGAACATCCCCATTCCTGAGTGGAAGTGGGACAATATCTCGATGGATTTCATTGTGGGATTTCCGAAGACGCCACGGGGGAATGACGCGATTTGGGTCATTGTTGATAGATTGACCAAGTCGGCTCACCTAATCGCAATTAAAGTAGGATGGAGCGTCGATCGGTTAGCACAAATCTACGTCGATGAGATTGTTCGACTGCACGGGGTACCGGCCTCTATAATTTTGGACAGAGATGGGAGATTCCTATCGCATTTCTGGACGAGCCTCCAAGCGACGATGGGGACCAAACTGAACTTTAGTTCGGCGTACCATACCCAAACAGACGGTCAGACAGAGAGGGTCAATCAGATCTTAGAAGATATGTTGCGTCTGTGTGCGATCGACCTAAAGACTAGTTGGGATACGCATTTGCCGCTTGCGGAGTTTGTGTATAACAATAGTTATCAGTCGAGCATTCAGATGGCTCCATACGAAGCACTCTACGGGAGGAAGTGTCGTTCGCCGATATGCTTGGATGAAGTCGGAGAGCGACAAGTGCTTGGACCAGAACTGGTGGAGTAGGCCGTCGAAAAGGTCCGTTTGATTCGAGATAGACTCCGCATCGCGCAAAGTCGACAAAAGAGCTACGCAGATCTTCGTCGACGTCCGCTAGAGTTCTTGGTCGGGGTCCATGTGTTTCTGAAAGTAACGTCCATGCGCGGTGTGATGCGGTTCGGCGTTAAAGGCAAGTTGAGCCCGAAATTTGTAGGCCCCTTCGATATCATTGAGCGAGTTGCGACGGTTGCTTATCGGATCGCACTACCTCCTGCCTTAGCTGATGTGTACGATATTTTCCACGTTTCACAACTTCAAAAATACGTGCACGATCCAAGTCATGTGGTTAGCTTCGATCAGTTGGAGCTACGTACTGACTTGTCTTACTCGGAGGAGCCTATTCAAATTTTGGACCGCAAGGAGAAGGTGTTGCGAAATAGGTCGATGTCTTTGGTCCGCGTGCTTTGGTGGAACCATTCAGTCGAGGAGTCGACGTGGGAGATGGAGACGGAGATGAAAGAGAAGTACCCCGCGTTGTTTATCTAAATTAAGGTCAGACCCTTGTTCTTAAGTTTCGGGACGAAACTTTTTCTTAGTGGTATATTATGTAGCGCCCCGCTTTCGATAGGCGACGGAACTTCATAATATGCTAGCGCCGAGTCAGATCGGCCGGGAAATTAGATGGCCATCTGACTCTATCGCTAAGCTTGGAAAACGTTAACGCTTTGCGGCATCGATTTAAATCGATTTGGACGAAAGTTACGAGAATCGATCCAACTAATGGAACGACTTCTGTTGGAATAAGTCCTAGATGCAGCGGGCTGCATCTCGGCGAGTGAGCTCACTATAAGAGTCCCTTCGACGGGACCGGACCGCTGTATGATTTTCTTGGAGCTTTGCCGTTGGGCTTGATTGAAGTGCTTTTGCGTCATTTTCATGGATGCAATTACAAATTTTGATGCAAGGGGAAAAGAAGGAAATCTAACACAGTGTTGGTGCCATTGCAGGAGCTCGCATAACTAAGGATTGACGTTGCGTAGTGCTTGGACGATCGGCACGAAGCAAAGTAATCGGTGGGTGATTCGGCCCCTTCTTTTCTACTCTGTCCCGCAAACTTACTCTTTGCTTCGAATTCATTCAAATCAAACGATGCCAAGTTAATTGCATGCCAATCCACTAAGTCCAAGAACTCGGAAAAACGTATCGATTTAGAGAAATTCACTCTGAAAATAAAAGTCTATCACATAAACCAGAAAGTTTAAGGTTCTAGTAAAAAGATAGACTATTTTACGTGCTGCAAAATATTATGAAACGTCGATCGTGGGTTATGATGCCTCAGACAATTTGGTGCCTACGGGACGCTAAATCGGAGTACAGCTTGGGGAAAATGAAACATTGCATGAGTTGGGGGAAATGATAATGTCGTTCAATACTGTCCGCGCTATACAAAACTGGTTGCATATATAAACTGTTTACGCATTGGCATGGTCATGGACAGCTTGTACACAAGTTGATATTTTCCTCGAATCGATATCCGGGGCATTGAAATCGACTCGACCTAGGGGGAATGATTAATCGTGCTTTGGCACTGATGTATTTCGGACCGTCTGTCAGGCTTGCAACCTAGACTGAGCAGGCCAAAATGCCATTGAGATAGTCCCATGTGATGTGTAACATCAATGACCGCATATAAGATAGTAGCATGCTCACCTATTGTCTTATGCAGGTGTAAATATTATCTCTGTTTTCATGCAGGGACGAGCACGGCCGTGGTAAGAAATATGATAAACTGCTATGTTTCACTGTATGCTTCATTTCTCAAATGGCTATCGAATATGAACTGAATTCATTTAGTTCTAATAGAAAGAAAACTCTAAAGCATGCCTACCCTAACAATCAGAGTCAGTTTAGACGAGTGGGTTCATCTCGTCCACTTAGCAAGTGTGCTAATCCCATTCCCCCAATTTCCCCAGGTGCGGCGGGCGTTCCCAACTAAACTGCAGCTGGAGTGCGGAGAGGCGTTTTGAAGCTCTTCCTATGCAAAAGTATTTTGAAGCCAATTCAAGTCGACGGCTTTGTATAAAGGGGCGAATGTATGGGACGACAAGCGTAGTTCAGGCAACTTGTCGAATGTATTTTCTTTCTATTTTTCAATCAATGTAGCCGCAACGGCATCCAATGTAATTACTACTTGCACTTCATTGCAAGCTATGAATGAAATGCATTTCTATCTTCCTATACTGCGTCTTATATTCTGATGTGATTTGTGAAGTTTTGACTTGGCATATTAATATCAAAATCAAAAGATAACCAATTGGGAACTTGTCATCTTGCCTTGCACGAGCGTAACTCCAGGCTCGTGGGCATCACGCCTTAGCGAGGACGATCGAATCGGCAAAGTAACATCGGGGACGAACGGTTTATCGACTCGGGACGTGACAAATTGGTATCAGAGCACAGTTATGTTTCCTCGGATTTTCGAAAGATGTTTCATTATTGGAATGTCCGTTGCGATGGCTTGATTGAATGCTTGTCGGCATGCTGCATGAAATACAAGTTCCATACAGGTAAGCCCGTAAATATTTTTGAAAAATACTAACGGGTTTACACTGTTTGTAGGAATGACTAAGCGAGATAAAAAAATTGCCGGCCCAACAACCCAAACCGTAGATAGTACGTCGAGCACAAAAAGCACTGGCCCTAGCGAGACGACTATGGAGAAGATGCTACAGTTGATGGAACTGCAGCAGCAACAGCTTCAGACACAATTCAAAGCCCAATTTGAGGCGCAACAAAAATAGATGAATGCCCTGACTCAGATAGTGAGCAGAATGGCGGGCGATACCAAGACGGCGGATGAAGAGCCCGAGGAAAAGCAAGGTGATCAAGAATAAGACGAGGAGGAAGATGGCTCCCCACAAATGATGAACTCTCCTTCCATGTTCAAAGTGAAGGAGTTTCGCAAAATGAATCCGTCGAAGTTCAACGGCCGAGCAGAGCCCGACGTGATAGTAGGATGGCTCGCAGAGATGGAGGACTTGTTCGATCTCCTCTGCATCAAAGGGTCCCAGAGGGTGGCCTGTGCGGTGCTGCAGTTACAACTACGAGCACACGACTGGTGGGCGGCGAAGAAACAAGAGATCTGTGAAATCGATGCCAAAAAAAAGTTTTCTTGGGAAGTGTTCAAGACAGCCTTTCTTGAGCAGTACGTTCCTCGCGCCATCCGTCGACAAAAGGGGGATGAGTTCATGATGTTGAGGCAGGGGAATATGAGTGTTGAAGACTATGATGCAAGCTTTTCGAAACTTGCAAAATTTATCGGCGCCTTCCTGTCTAACAAAGAAGAATGGTGCGAGCGTTTTCAGCAAGGCCTCAACGACGAACTGCGTAGGGACGTCATGAACCAACGATGCCAAACTTATCGTGAATCATACGAAGCCGCACTTGATAGCGAGCGGATCTTTGGCCGTATGTCGCAAAGGGCCGTGCCTGTCGTTCGTAACAACTTCAACAAGCGTCCTAACGACGTCGGGGGATCGGGAATATCTAAACGTCCGAACACATTTGATAACCGGGGCAATGGCGGACCACATTGCAGTAGATGCGGTAGGCGTGGGCACCGAACCACCTATTGCTTGACAAGAGCCTGCTTCAAGTGTGGCGAGGTAGGCCATATAGCAACGTATTGCCCGTATAAAGGTCCGAATCAACACAACCCACCGAGGAACGTCCCGAATCCGCATAAAGCGCCGATACTGCAAGGCGCGAATGCGGTGCCCGTTAACCATCAGAACCAACGCAACGGAAACTCAACCTACGACAGCGACGTTGGCTCGAACTCATAAAAGATTACGAGCTAACGATCGAGTATACACCGGGCAAGGGAAACGTGGTGGCCGACGCACTCAGCAGAATGTTTATGGAAACATTGGCCATAAACAAGAAGATAAAGCGAGACCTTGAAGCGATGGGTATCGAACTCGGAATTGAGTATCGACACCTGCACCTAGCTCAACTGAAGTTAGGATCGAGCCTGCTTAGCAAGATAAAGACCGCACAGGGGGACGACTCATTCCTGAAGAAAATGCGCGAGCTGATTACAACGGGAAGGGCGACTGACTTTGCGGAAGACGGAGACGGGACGATGCGACTAAAGGGAAGGCTCTGTATTCCTGAAACTGCCGAACTTAGAAAAGAAATTCTGACGGAGGCGCACTATGCGAAGTACTCGTTACATCCTGGAAGCACCAAGATGTACAAGGACTTGTGCACAAACTTTTGGTGGCACGGCATGAAGAAAGACGTGGCTACGTTCGTATCGCAATGCATGGCATGTCAGCAGGTGAAGGTGGAACACCAACGGCCAGGCGGCGAGCTGCAGAACATCCCTATTCCCGAGTGGAAGTGGGACAATATCTCGATGGATTTCATTGTGGGATTTCCGAAGACGCCGCGGGGGAATGACGCGATTTGGGTCATTGTTGATAGATTGACCAAGTCAGCTCACCTAATCGCAATTAAAGTAGGATGGAGCGTCGATCGGTTAGCACAAATCTACGTCGATGAGATTGTTCGACTGCACGGGGTATCGGCCTCTATAATTTTGGACAGAGACGGGCGATTCCTATCGCATTTCTGGACGAGCCTCCAAGCGGCGATGGGGACCAAACTGAACTTTAGTTCGGCGTACCATACCCAAACAGACGGTCAGACAGAGAGGGTCAATCAGATCTTAGAAGATATGTTGCGTCTGTGTACGATCGACCTAAAGACTAGTTGGGATACGCATTTGCCGCTTGCGGAGTTTGCGTATAACAATAGTTATCAGTCGAGCATTCAGATGGCTCCATACGAAGCGCTCTACGGAAGGAAGTTTCGTTCGCCGATATGCTTAGATGAAGTCGGAGAGCGACAAGTGCTTGGACCAGAACTGGTGGAGCAGGCCGTCGAAAAGGTCCGCTTGATTCGAGATAGACTTCGTATCGCACAAAGTCGACAAAAGAGCTACGCAGATCTTCGTCGACGTCCGCTAGAGTTCTTGGTCGGGGTCCATGTGTTTCTGAAAGTAACGTCCATACGCGGTGTGATGCGGTTCGACGTTAAAGGCAAGTTGATCACGAGATTTGTAGGCCCCTTCGAGATTATTAAGCGAGTTGCGACGGTTGCTTATCGGATCGCACTACCTCCTGCCTTAGCTGATGTGCACAATATTTTCCACGTTTCACAACTTCAAAAATACGTACACGATCCAAGTCATGTGGTTAGCTTCGATCAGTTGGAGCTACGTACTGACTTATCTTACTCGGAGGAGCCTATTCAAATTTTGGACCGCAAGGAGAAGGTGTTGCGAAATCGGTCGATGTCCTTGGTCCGCGTGCTTTGGCGGAACCATTCAGTCGAGGAGTCGATGTGGGAGATGGAGACGGAGATGAAAGAGAAGTACCCCGCGTTGTTTGTCTAAATTAAGGTCAGACCCTTGTTCTTAAGTTTCGGGACAAAACTTTTTCTTAGTGGTATATTATGTAGCGCCCCGCTTTCGATAGGCGACGGAACTTCATAATATGCTAGCGCCGAGTCAGATCGGTCGGGAAATTAGATGGCCATCTGACTCGATCGCTAAGCTTGGTAAACGTTAACGCTTTGCGCTATCGATTTAAATCGATTTGGACGGAAGTTACGAGAATCGATCCAACTAATGGAACGACTTCTGTTGGAATAAGTCCTAAATGCAGTGGGCTGCATCTCGGCGAGTGAGCTCTCTATAAGAGTCCCTTCGACGGGACCGGACCGCTGTATGATTTTCTTGGAGCTTTGCCGTTGGGCTTGATTGAAGTGCTTTCGCGTCATTTTTATGGATGCAATTACAAATTTCGATGCAAGGGGAAAAGAAAGAAATCTAACACAGTATTGGTGCCATTGCAGGAGCTCGCGTAACTAAGGATTGACGTTGCGTAGTGCTTGGACGATCGGCACGAAGCAAAGTAATCGGTGGGTGATTCGGTCCCTTCTTTTCTACTCTGTCCCGCAAACTTATTCCTTGCTTCGAATTCATTCAAATCAAACGATGCCAAGTTAATTGCATGCCAATCCACTAAGTCCAAGAACTCGGGAAAACGTATCGATTTAGAGAAATTCACTCTGAAAATAAAAGTCTATTACATAAACCAGAAAGTTTAAGGTTCTAGTAAAAAAGATAGACTATTTTACGTGCTGCAAAATATTATGAAACGTCGATCATGGGTTATGATGCCTCGGACAATTTGGTGCCTACGGGACGCTAAATCGGAGTACATCTTGGGGAAAATGAAACGTTGCATGAGTTGGGGAAAATGATAATGTCGTTCAATACTGTCCGCGCTATACAAAACTAGTTGCATATATAAACTGTTTACGTATTGGCATGGTCATGGACAGCTTGTACACAAGTTGATATTTTCCTCGAATTGATATCTGGGGCATCGAAATCGACTCGACCTAGGGGGAATGATTAATCGTGCTTCGACACTGATGCATTTCGGACTGTCTGTCAGGCTTGCAACCTAGACTGAGCGGGCCGAAATGCCATTGAGATAGTCCCATGTGATGTGTAACATCAATGATCGCATATAAGATAGTAGCATGCTCATCTATTATCTTATGCAGGTGTAAATATTATCTCTGTTTTCATGCAGGGACGAGCACGGCCGTGGTAAGAAATATGATAAACTGCTATGTTTTACTGTATGCTTCATTTCTCAAATGGCTATCGAATATGAACTGAATTCATTTAGTTCTAATAGAAAGACAACTCTAAAGCATGCCTACCCTAACAATCAGAGTCAGTTTAGACGAGTGGGTTCGTCTCGTCCACTTAGCAAGTGTGCTAATCCCATTCCCCCAATTTCCCCAGGTGCGGCGGGTGTTCCCAACTAAACTGCAGCTAGAGTGTGGAGAGGCATTTTGAAGCTCTTCCTATGCAGAAGTATTTTGAAGCCAATTCAAGTCGACGGCTTTATATAAAGGGGCGAATGTATGGGACGACAAGCGTAGTTCAGGCAACTTGTCGAATGTATTTTCTTTCTGTTTTTCAATCAATGTAGCCGCAACGGCATCCAATGTAATTACTACTTGTACTTCATTGCAAGCTATGAATGAAATGCATTTCTATCTTCCTATACTGCGTCTTATATTCTGATGTGATTTGTGAAGTTTCGACTTGGCGTATAAATATCAAAATCAAAAGATAACCAATTGAGAACTTGTCATCTTGCCTTGCACGAGCGCAACTCCAGGCTCGTGCGGCATCACGCCTTAGCGAGGATGATCAAATCGGCAAAGTAACACCGGGGACGAACGGTTTGTCGACTCGGGACGTGACATTCATAAGTCCAATTTGGATACAGGGGCAAAAAGGTAATTTTGGGTCAAAATGGTGTCCGTATTGGACCCGCTTTTTCACCAAAAAACGTACAAGAATACTAGTCCACTAAACCTAACAAATTATATGTCCACGAATCCAGAATGACGATACGAACCCAACGGTATATCCAGAATTGGATTCCGTTGACCCGATCTCAAATTCGTCCGTTGACCAGGACATTAAAATTCCAATTTGTACGAAAAAGCGTGTCGGATCCAATGTCCTCAAAACTCAGCAAATTATATGTCAGCGAGTCCAGAATGACGCTACGAACTCAACGGTATATCCATAATTGGATTTCGATGAGCCGATCTCAAAATAATCCGATGATCCGGATATTGGTATCCGACTTACACTGAAATGCATGTCGGAATCAATGTCCACTAAAATCTAGCAAATTATATATCAACGAGTCCAGAATGACGATATGAACTCAACGGTATATCCAGAATTGGATTCTGATGAGCCGATCTCAAAATAACCCGTTGACCCAGATTATGGGGCCCGCTTTGCACTGAAATGCGTGTCAGGGCTCACGTCCTCCAAATCTAACAAACTTTATATGAAAATGTGTCAGAACGATGCCACAAGTCTACTGGTGGCGTCATAAATTGAATCCGGAGTCCCGAATTCAAAAGTGGAATTTTATAACTTAGAAATTATGAATTTATATGGCCAAATTTGGCGTCGAATTCAACCAATCAAATGTGCTCACAATGAAACGAAACTTAAGGGATAGGAAGAGGGTTATACCAGCTGAGCATAGGAACCAGTGGCATGCCAGACGGAGCTACGATGGAGGAGATACGAACCGACGAAGTTGGCTCCACAAAACTATCCAAAAATTATACAATTTAAAGCGTCAAATTGGTGGCCGATTTTGATGTATCAAACGATAAAATTAACAGACAAAAATTGAGGGTAGTGAAGAGCTATATACCGATATTGAGACGGAGCAAAAAAATTACCGATCCAACAGTCGGATTTCTCAAAAAATGAACATGAAGTTGCTGCGACGGAACGCCATTTCTGAGTTGATTCCGAGCTCGCGTCGACGGAATCCCGTGCCAAACGCACGAAACACCTAGGCGGCGCATCCCGGAGGACGGTGGCCGCCACGGGGAGGTCGCCGGAGGACTCGCCCAGCCAGCGCACGGTCGTGGGGGGCTCGTCGGCGGCGACGGCGACCGTGGCGGCGTGCGGCTGCCATTGCCGCACTGCTACTGCTGCTGGCGTTGCTATTGCTTGCAGTAGCAGCTGCTGCTTCTGCTGCGTATGACGATGCGATGGCTGGCAGCGATAATGCGGCGGTGGTGGCTATGTCCGGTCGGCAAGGGTGGAGGAGGTGGTGGTTAATGGTGATGGTGATGAAATGGTGATGGTGATGTGTGGTGATGAAGATGGTGATGGTTAGGATGATGATGGGGGTAGTTGTGATAAAAAGTAGGAGAAGGAGGATGGAGGCTGAAGTCTGCCATGGGAGGTGGAGCTAAAGTCGGCCATGGGGTCGGCCATGGGGTCGGCCAAGCTGCTGCTATGTATTAGAAATAAGAGGGAGAAAGAGAGAGAAAGTAATGGGAAAGAGAGAGAAAGAGAGAATATGTGTGTGTAATAAATGAGAGAGGGAGAGGGATTATGGGAATTATTAGGGCCGGCCACATGGGGTGTGGGAGTGAGTGTGAGTTGTGTAGGAAATTGTGTTGTGTAGATGAGTTGGGATAATCAATGGTTAGGATTAAATGTGAGGATTAGGTCATTCTCTAGGAATTAATTAAGGGGAGTTGTCCATTTAATATTTTAAGTGGGTAGACTAGGTGTTTAATATTTAGTAGGGAAAATTAGTGTGTGGATATTAATGAAGGGGTAACATGGAGCTTGGGTTGGTTTCAATTGAGCCGGGTGTGGATCAAAATCGGACATGGTACAATAATTGAATTTAAATAGGTATTTATGATCATGGGTAAATAAGTGACATGTGGGGGCTTAAATAAATGGGACACAAGTGTCATGTGGGTAGTAGGCTTCATGCGGGCAATGTCCATATTTTGGGTCGACTAGGTTGGGTCGATTGCGGATCCCGAAATTAAATTGGAAGTCAGGTCACATTCTACGGTGGATAATTAATTGGCCTAAATTGACCCAAAAGTTGTGCGAAGTAAATAAAGCACAAGATGGTGTATCTGAGTGGGACACGAAGGTCATGGGTATAGGGCGTCTCGAGTAGATCATGCATGAGAAGTTAGTTTCAAGAAAATAACTAGCGTTGTCCTCCTAAATTAAAAGTCACGGTAACGTGCATATGATGATTAAAGATAAAAGTGGAAAATCAATTAATAATTAATTAATGATCAAATGGTCTAAATTGACCCGAAGTTGTGTGAAGCAAAAAGAGTACAAGGGAACAAGTTTGGATGGGACATGATACATCAACATGAAGGTAATCTTGTCTACTACACACTGATGAATAGAGTTTCTAGAGATTGGCATCCCTGACGCTCCAGAAGTTAAAGTTACAAAAAATAACATTAAATCAAATAATAATCAATTAATAATATTTATTCAAAATAATTGATTTATAAAATTCAAAAAAAATAAGCCATAAATTTAGGGAGCTTACATCTAGCCATCGACCTACCTCCCCCAACCGACCCTTCGACCAATACAACCGACCTCACCCTCACCACCAATCAACGCCACTGCCGTGGGCCACCAGATCAACACCCTACGACCATCTTCTCCACCACTTCCATGCACCACCATCCCCTAAAAAAGGCCAACACTCACCTGGCCAATCTCGACCACCACGCCTCCGCCGCAACAGCTGCCATCACTGCCGCCTCCATCAGCCACCTCTTCCATGTCACGACCCGTACACACTTTTTGGGATACGAGTGCTTGTCCAAGTCCAGCCTATACTGCAGGGTCGGTGGTAGTACACTGTCTAGCCAGTAATAAACAAAATGCTCATAAAAAACTATTTTTATTTCTCATTCACAACAACTAAATCAATTACAAATTTTACAAGATTTATATTTGAAGAATTTCCAGTCTCACAAAATTTAATACAACAAATTTAAACTATCTAACTAGTCTCTAGGTTTTGGCCTTCAGGATATCTCTAACTCCACCCGAAGGAACCCAAACCAAGATAGCAAGTCATCAAGAATCTGTCAACTGAAAAAATATATCCAGTCAGGATTGAAATAAGTTTACCATAACACCATACTACACAATATAATATACATGCATGAAGGAAACAATAATAAGGAAAATAAACTTGATACATGACACAAAGAGTATAATTATAACATAAGGACAACATGACAGTCGACTCGATGGTGAGAAAATGAATGAGCAATATAGCAACAAAAGATCATGTGTACTGTGTGCTTTAGAATACCAACGTTCAACATGTGGTTGCATTAGAAATTGGACAGTCAACACGTGAGGTGTATTGACTGAACAAAAACTATCAGATGGTCCCCTGACCGAATAAACTCTGGGCTACACTGGGGTACCACATGTCTACTAGTCGTATTCTCCCCCCCCGACTATCTCACAAGTACATTTCCAACACGATAAACGAGAATCACGATAAACTATAAATAGGTATGAACATGTACATTACTATAACAACTCTAACTATCGTATACAATCCGTAATAATGATCAATCAAGAATAGTGATAACATAAAATATAAAGATATAACAGTGAGAAGACGATATAAAGATACATGTAGTACAAAATAAAGGTAATATAATGCCATAGTAAAACTTGCCTGGAGTTAAACTGCAGTTGATGCGTGATATGATCATGTTGGCACGGAATAGGTTCCGGTTTCAAAAGTACGCAAGATGATCTCAATCAATGGGACATGCCATGTCATTGAGTCCAAGATAGTCAATTTAGCTAGGGATGATATAAATAAGTTTGAATTTGCAAGGAAATAGGAAATACTTAGATTTAGTCTAAAAAATTGATTCGAAGGACTAATTTTATAAAGTAAATATATCTAACTTTTTTGGAAAAATATTATATATGAAAACTATATTTTATTTATCAAACAATTCTAGGTAATACTTTAAAATATAGAAAACCATATTTTAGGATAAAACCATAGTTTAGAAAATATGACAATAATACTTTTAGATCAGGAGTCATGTATAAAAAAACACCATAAAATAATAAAATAATATTTAGCTTTGAAATTTATTTTGTAATTATAGATATAGGACCAAAGCCATAAAACCTATATTTTATTACAAGATAAGTTTTTAGGAAATTATTGTATATATGTATATATTTATAATAACAAAATTACTAATAATATGTATCTAATTACATATAGCCTCCGCCGCCACAGCTGCCATCACTGCCGCATCCATCAGCCACCACTCCCCCATCTCCTATAGTACCTCCACTGCCTGGCCACATGCGCTCTGCCGCAGATATACTGTGCCGCTCGCCTCCGACCTCGTTCCTCAAGTTTCGCGCTTCCCTGGCCAGCTCCCCGCCAGTCGAGTCTCCTCCTAGTGAGTGCCGCCCGGCCGGATCTGACCGCGGCATGGCCACCGTCTCAAGCTCTAGATCCGTCGTCGTACCACCAACGGCTGCTCGGGCCTTGTGCCGACGAGCGTTGCTGCAGCGCCATCAGCCTACGTCGATGCTACATCGCAGCGGTCCCTCCTCCTCCACCTTCTTGGCCGATATGCTATAGCCGGAGCACCCCTGTGAGATGCCACTGCTTTCTCTTCCTCTCATTCTTCTTCTCTCTGTTCTCTAATGAGATCCTTATTATTTATTTAGTAAAGTTTGCTATGGGAACAACAGTTGTTTATTATTATTATTAGGGTTAGCCTGTTATACACAGTTTATATTATATATGTATAAGTATGTATATGGTAAAGACAAATGTATATTGGTATAATAATTGTAGCTATGTATATATATATATATATATATATATATATATATATATATATATATATATATATATATATATATATATATATATATATATATATATATATATATATATATATATATATAATACGTATAGCTTATGGATTGGGCCCAATTATTGGGCCCAATTATTGGGCCATAAGCCCATTAGAAGAATTTATTTTACTTTTTATTCAAATCATTAATTGTTATACCAATTTTAGTTATTGGGCTTAAAATCATTAAGTTGATTTTAGTAAAAATATATTTTGATTTGGAGTTATAAATTGGACCTTGGGCCCTACATTGGTTAACAATATTTTATTCTGACCAAGGGCCTATGTATATATTAAAGATGAGTTTTAATTATGTTTGGCTTTATAATTATTAACAATTTTTTATTTATGTGATTTATGTATTGGGTTATTATTTGGGCTTAAATGGCTTTAACAGACTTTAACAAATATATGACTTTTATAACTACTTTAGTAAAACAAATATTACCTTGACTTTGGTTTAATTTAGATAGCAATTTATACCTTAATCCTGTTATATATACTATCTACCATATTTTGATATAATAGATTTTTTGATTTAAAAGGATTATCTATTCTACTATATAATAGGAAAACTTAGATGGTGAAACTTTTGAATTCCGAAAATACCCTTACATACTTATACTAATTAAAAATAGTTCATTAATTTTAATAAGGACAACTTAGTAATTAGGAAGACTACCATTTGGTTTTCTAAACTAATTAAGAAATGTTAAAATACGTGCAAGGCAAAATATATATATATATATATATATATATATATATATATATATATATATATATATATATATATATATATATATATATATATATATAGAATAAGGGAGGTAGGGTGGCACCTCATGGGAGGGCGTCTACTTGTCACCCCCCCATGCTATCATTAAGCACATGGGTGCATGATGATAGCATGTGGGGGGTGACAAGTAGACACCCTCCATAGGGTGGCACCTCACCTCCCTCATCCTCTATATATATATATATATATATATATATATATATATATATATATATATATATATATATATATATATATATTTAAGGAACCGAAACTTTATTGAAGTAATAGGCGCAAAATGCCGAAGCCTATACAAGTAAGCATGCTCAACGCGACCAGAGGAAAGGAAAACAAACAGCGCGAGACGCGCACAAAATGGAACCAGATCTCTACGACTGCCGACAGGGGAAGCACGAGAGACCCGGAAGATGACCTAAACAAGGGCCTCCCAAAAAGTATTCAAAAAATTTCCTAGGCCTTCAAATATTGTATAAAAAAAATTGCGATTGATAAAAATATAGTTTCTAAATATTATAAATAATTTTTAAAATAGTTATATGTATTTAGTGATGCTTTTTCCCTTAAAATCATCAACCATGACTAATATAGTCATTTTCTATTCCATGATTATGGACTTCCCTTCGACCTCGATAATCGTATCGAACTCTGATTTTGGGCCTCTACATACCAATTTGGGCTATTTGGACTATTTTGGACTCAATGGAATCGCCTATTTTGTCATTTAGGCGTATCTTGTGGAGCATAGCATTGATACCTATTCCGTGTTGACCCGTTCTTGTCGTGCACGTCAACTCCAACTAATTGAGACAAGTATATTCTCTGATAGTTTTTATTATCTTAATAACTTCTATGATACCAGTTTATAGTATTATACTTGATTTCTGACACGAGGGTACACAGATTAGTATATCTTGGATCCCGTCATGAGATGTTATTCCTGGTCTATCCTATATACTGGTGCATGCCTTGTTATTATTTTTGTACTTGTATGGACACCGATTCCTAAGGGGATTAGTTACCCTCTTAAAGAATCCCGTACCGTAACATGCCATGGTTGGATCAACTATACTAGTCAGGGGATGGGGAGGTATTAGTAGATTATGTGATCATACCCAAAACTACTTGTGCATAGCTCACCCTCACCTCACGCAGGGTGTAGGTTGCCTGATCTTATATTACTTGTGCATAGCTTTCCATATATGGCCGATCCATTACTAAACTTGTGTATAGGCGCTCATATGGAATAACCTAATCCTGTCCCAAGCCAATTATATGATAAACTAATGTCTCAAGGCACAATTTAGTATTACATGCTCCATGCTACATATTACCTGTTGATACACCATACTCATGATTACTTACAGTTCTCACTTTCCTTGATATGATTACCTATTTTTCTATATTCTTACTGTTCAGTATTGCTTATCCATCATGTATCTCTATTACTTACTATTTTATAGATATTTGTCAATTTAATGAAACTACTGTTAGTTTATGTACTTCGCTCCAATTCGGACTGGATACCCATATTTTTAGGAGTTGTTATGCCCCACATTTTTAGACCACATAATGATGCTAGCTGAGATAGATCTTGATGTTCTATTGACCATGAGTTGACATCTGGGAGCTCTAGGCCATTATTCTTTGTGTAGATTCTGTTTCGTTATTGGATTTGTCTCCTATATATTCCTGATATGTATGATTATTTATAGATTCTGGATGATTTAGTATTATTGCTATCTTTCTTATTTATATCTTCCTTTGCTGTATGTGATTTGAGTACATATTGATATAGTGGATTACATAAACGTTGAGATTTTTTTGGGTACTAGACAACATTCTACCACCGATATTGCGGCGTAGGCTGGGCATAGCCCACGTACTCGTGTCCGAATATCTGGATGGGGGTCAAGACAAATTTAGATAAGTTTATCTTCAATTTGATATATCCCATCCCAGTCAAACGTATTCACTTGTATTCTAATTTCATCGCAAAACTTTCAGGTTAATTTAGGCTAATTTGTTATCTACCATAAAACTTGTCATACTTTCTAATTTAATTTCGGGACTCGACGTCGATCCAACCCTTTCGACCCGATATATGATTTTGACCTATTTTGAACCTACTACACACATGCCTATGGTGTCCCACTCAATTGTGTTCCCATGTGCTACTTACTTTCAAATGGCACATGAGATACATTTATAGCCTTTTCGGTGTTTAATTCAATTTGAATAATTGTTTGGACCATAACCTTGTCAACGCAACATAGAGGAGCCTACATAGGATTGCCAAAATTAATTAGAGACACATTTAATTGATTTTTTGGAATTTAATAGCATCCCACATGCATTAAACCCATGCATCTTGACTCAATCTTCCACATTTCCAAATATTGACGCCTTTCTTCAAATATTTGAGCAGACTTGAAGACGCCTTTTTCACTGACGGCAATCGTCCAAAGATAAACAGATCTGGAAATCTGAATACCTTTCAGGGGCTTCGCCCCCGAACCCCTGACGGGGGGCGCTGCCCCCTCGACCCCTGTCCGCTGACCGGGCAGCGAAACCCCCGATGCGAGACCCCGGATAGGTCGTTAGGCGGTTCAGAGAAATCTTCTTGTATGACGCCGTCTTTGGCCCATTGCATATGTCCTGGTTTGATCAATGTATTTTTCATATTTATTGAGATTTTATCTCAAAGTTCATGATTATCTTATTTAGACTGATCATACTTTACGGGGGAGCATTCAAGTCGACTAGATTTCTCCTTCTCAAGTATTTTGTCTTCATTACCTTCATGTTTATCTGATGGATATATATATCATGCTAAGGTAATTGAATTCAAATGCATGAACTTTGGTATAGATTTTGTATAGATTCTAGTATACTTATTTTGATTCCTTTTCGATGATTATACTCTTTATGGAATTGATTCACTAATTTGTATGGACAAATTATGAATCATATTTTTTTTATGTTAACCTTGTGCTTGCATAATATATTCACCCCCCCTCTAGAGTATTACGCTTTACTATATCGTTCCTACAATTGGTATCAGAGCATTTAGGACAATGCTAATATTAGGACAATGCTAAGTTTAAGTAGCAACTAGCAACATAATAGTGATTACATGAATATTAGTGATGTCATTATGTTAAACTTAATTGATTAGCCATATTCAAAAATATGATATAATCATTGGGCTAACAGGAAACACACTAAACCCATCTTGTTTTATTAGTTGATTGGATGACCAAATCTTCACTAAATCAATTCAAACATCCTCCATACAAACCCTATCATCTAGGAGAACCAAACCCTATATATATAAACCCCCATAGGATGGCCACCCTTCCCCAATATTCAAAAAAACTCGAACCCCTCTCCAATTATAGGCCAACGGCTACATGCTTTTGGCCGACCACCCAAATTCCTTCCTTTTTGGTTTTTGAGCACTCCACCACCTCCATGATGACTCTAAGAGACCCCTCTTCAACCCTATCAATCCCTAAAGGAGTTTCGTCCACTTATTTGGTCGTTTAGTGGCCAAACTTGATGATTATTTCTAGCCGTAACAAAAATTCTAAACCCAGGTTTTCCATCATCTAACATTGGTTCCATCTACTTTTTCTCATCTTTTCGACTTGAAACCAAAACTAATAGATAACCTTATGTGTCTACTTTGATGTCTAATTTTTAACTCACCCCGTTCCACTCGGTTTGGCCGTGACATTCGTTGCACTAAAGTTGCTCCAGATTTGACCTATTTCGGTGTGAGGATCTTTCCGACGACTTTTAAACTCGTTTGATCTTGAAAAAAGCATTGGTAATGTCTCTAACATCACTCTTAATCATCTGGTAATGTTCTTTGTTCATATTTGCAAGTATTTCATGCATTTATGGCATCATTTTCATGATACTAGTTTTTTTTTACACCGAAAAGTCCACCTTAACCCGACTACTTGATCTCTAAACTTCATAAGGTTTTAATATGATTTAAATATGATTAATTTAGATAGAAAATAATAATTTTTCTATTTATTTTGATTATTTTCAGAATATATATTTTCTATATTTTTATGTTGATTCACTTTCGAAATTGGACCCATATATAGCATAATTGTGTTGGTAAATAAATGCATTGATTTGAGTTTGTTTTTCTCAAATATTTATCTATAAAATATATCAAAAATTAATATTTATTTTCCAAAAGTAGAGGTATATATTTTATGGAATATAAATATTATTTTTCTAAAATAACATAGTGCCATGTATAGTAGCATTGATGGTATATATGGTTAAGTGTTATTTATGATTGTTTACTAGTTGTACCTATATATATATGTAATCCTTATTGTGTAATTTTTTTATATCAATTTTTGTTATTTCTCAAATTATTTAGAATTATTTCGGAATTTAAAGTAATTATTTTCAAATTATGGAATAATATTTTTGTCTTGCTAGTATAATATTATATGACTATACTTGGATATAAACTAGTTTGGTCGATTATGCCTATGTAGAGACTATACATGGTAAGTGTGTATATGGTATATGTGAGACCTTTGAGTTATCATTTGTTTTAGTTTATTTATATTATTAGGTGTTCGCGATTGTTCAACTACAGTTGGAGCCGGACCGATGATTATTCTGTTTTTGAAGTGCCATGCAAGATACCTTGCCTTTGTTCCCTGTTTAAATTAAGTTTCTATTTTTGTGCTTGTTGTTTACAATTATGGTTGTGTGCGTCCAAGTTTGACTTGGGTGCCATCGATGTCTCAGGTGTGTGAGTTGACCAAGAGTTAGTAGACTTACCTTTAGTTAGGAAGTTATTGATATAACTTCTATGGCCTTGACACGTTTTACTACACGACACATGAGTGAGGATTCATATGCATGAGTTGCGCATCGATTGGCCCTTGGTGAGTTCATTTACTGGATTAGTTATTAAGGCTATCAAGTATCCTCAATCAATCCATCGTCACTAAGGCTATCCAGTAACCCACTCAAGGGTCAAGATAACGAACAATTTTTCAAAATCAACTATAGTTTATATCTGCTCCTAAACCGTCACTGCTACTTGAAAAGTCCCTAAATTTTAGTTATCTCTATAAATATTTATTTAATATAGTACAGTATTTTAATTAGTAAGATTGATTATAAAATTTAGTTTTATAAGATTTAGGGTAGCAAGTATTGCTATCTATATTTATTCATAGCTAAGTAGTACCAGATTTGGTAATCAAACCCAATAGGAATTTATCCTGATTCTATAAAAGAATTTATATAAGTATTCTTATTTTATTTTTAGTATTATTATTATTTATTAAATAAGATTAAACATTTAGATGTAATTTTTATATATGGCAAACTAGCAAATCATTATTTTTGTTAAATATATGATAAATATTTTGTACAAGAATTTACCAAAATGTTATAAAGATACTTTTCCTGAGTTTTAAATTTTTTAGAAATTTTATTTGAAATATTAGATAGAAGTATATATGAGTTCAGTAATATATATATATATATATATATATATATATATATATATATATATATATATATATATATATATATATATATATATATATATATATATATGGAAAATTATTTAATACATCCATCCAAAAATTTGTATCGACACATCCCAAATCTGAATCATTGATTGTTGATCCAATGGTTCTTATTAAATGAGTTTTTTTGGACTTTTAATAAAGTAGGGAACATCATTTAATGTAGTTTTTGACTTCTGACCTCTTGGTAACTTGCTATTGTAGGTCATTCTTGACTTCAGTTTTTTTTATGAACACCCTAAATTAACTCATATTTACTTTCTCTTTAAGATGATAAAAATTCACAAAATACACTAAATTAACACATATTGGATTGATTTAATTTGCAGCCTTGCTACATTCAATATTTTGAAGAACAACAATCCACCGTCGCCGTTGCCGTCACCTGGCCGGTAGTAGATGACAATTCCACCGTCGCCGTCACCTGTCCCCCTCTTCTCCTCCTCCTCCTCCACCATCTTCGGTGTTAAGGAATATTTTCTAAATAATACAATGTTCCTCAAGAGTTCTTTCTTCAACAGCCTCTTCACGGACTATTCCTTCTTAACATGGTTAATCATGATAACCTTTCAAACGGCTAGTAGATTCTTTGATAGTCCTAAACTTTGTAATATTAAGAAATCATTACCGCCTACAATTTTTACTCATTTCATTGTTAGTCCCAAAATTTAATTGTCTTTCCATCTTCCTCGTTTTTTGTATTTTTCTCTTGTTATATATATAATAGTTTTCTTGTTTCAATTATTTTTTTTGAAATACATAGAATAGTTTTCTTATTTCATTTTGTAGTACTGGAGAAAGATGTTTACCCATATGGAAGATATAGAAGAGGTAGAAGATTGGATTCTAGCTTCAAATAAAACCTTCATTTCGCGTATGATGCGCAGGTTGAAGAACATATATCAAAGATTTCAGCTCAACTTTTTTCGATCAATTCTAAGCTTTGTTCAATCGAACTTGAACAACTCAATATATCTCGGTGTCTGGAAAAAATAGAAGAATCTTCCACTTTTAAGACGACATCTTCATCTGGAGGAATTAATATTGAGGAGGAGGCTGACAATGAATCTTCTGATGAGGACGAGAAAGTGAAAGAAGTTAGAGAAACAATCGAGAAAATTTTGAATTCGATGCCTCCTGAAGAACCTGACCTTTGCAGTTCTACAAAAAGTATGGGAGAGAATTTAGTGCTGGCCACACCTTTGAAAAGTCTAACAAAAGTTCAACCTCAAAGCCTATCCAGTGGACTAGTAGTTGTTCGAGTTTTTACAATTATATTTTTGCGGATGATAAAGCTGACGAGTAAGTAATATGAGTTTTTATTTCATTTCAACAGTCTATTTATTTTGTTTTTCCTAATCTATCCATTTTTTTCTTAGCAAAATAATATCATCTTGCAACAAGCTTTATGTGACTCGGGCTGAGATGAAGTCCATTTCTCCAGGAAGGAGAATTAAAAATGGGTATGTAGATAGTATATTTTTTCTTAGATGCCATATATGTTTACTTCGATGTCATCGCTACTTTTTTAATGTGATAATCAGATTGTTAGCACGGTACTGATGCCATCATTTTTTACTACGATGCAATCGTTATTTTTAATGAGAAATACTAAGATTGTCATCATGGTCTCTGCTCTTCTTACTGTGGAGGAACGGAGAAGAACTGACAATAAAGCTAATGTATGGTATTTACCAGTAAAGTTAACGGTGAGTGAGCATTTTATTCTTTAATGATTATTCATTAACAATTTTCTCTCGTTTGTTTGTCGTCCGTAATGTATTATTTGATGTGTATGTAGAGAGAAACATTACCTCCATCTAATAAACCTCTTCATGAAATATGGAAGAAGTTCAAATATTTCGAGGATTATATGGGATCTTTAAGCATTTGTAATGATGTATTAATTTATTTCTGTTTAAATTTTAATGCCAATTTACTGAAAATTGATTAATTTGTTTTACCTAATTAATCCCGATTCAGATATACGTACCCATCCTTGTGTATGACCATTATACTCTTGCAAGAGTTATGGTTAAAATAAAGAATGTTGAAGTTTTGGACTCCCTTGCATCTACAGATGAGGCGATTTATAACAAAGTAGTCATAAAACAAATAGTAAGTTCATATTCATAAATTTTTATGAATTGCGTACTAGATTCACGGTATACTAATACATATTGTATTCTGGTAATTATAGCTTTCAAATTTGGATCTCTTTCTCGAGGAAGAGATTTGGAAGTTGAGAGATGCTAGGTTCAACTTTTCTACTTTCTCCAAAATCCGTCATCCTTATGTTCCCCGCCAAGACAATTCATTTGATTGTGGTATTTTTGTAGTTTTATTCATGAAAGAAAGCTGTAGGTTGGACTCCCTTTCTTTTGATGTAAGTCTGAAAATATGTCGTCAAATACTTACACTTTTTGGATCAATATTTTTGATGCTATGTTTGTTATATGCAGTTTGATTCAGAATTTCAAAGGCGCAAAGTTGCTGTATAGATTGCATCTTCAAAGCACAATGTAGAAGAATCCAAATTGTGCAACAATATAATTAAGCAGCAAAGGTCGAGAGGAGTCCACTCTGATGGGTAAAGATGGAAGATGATGAAAATTTTATTTCTTCTATCAAATAACATATATTCATTTGTTTTGTAACACATGGTTAGGAATAAAGTTTTGTGGAGTTATAATGTTAAGATGTACGATGAAAATTATATCAAAATGAACCCTTGCCTCGTAATTTCCACAACTATAGAACACTTTATCTTGGCAGTTGAATAAATTAAGATATGGTGAGTTCCTATAGGATTTCTGGTATTAAATTGTATCGTAATATGGAAGTTGTTCTCCTATATTGTTTTAGAATCTTGCTGTCATATAATATATCTTTTTGTCATGAAGAAGTTTTCTGCTGCATTTGGAACAATTTTATGGAAAACCAATAATAAAAGTTGGATAAATGAAAAAAGAAAACAATAGTACACAACGATAATTAAATCAACCACATATTGCTTAGTTCATTTGATTCTATTAGCTCTTTCTCGGTAGCTCGCTTTCGTACTTTACAATTACGAAAATTATGACCTGATTTTCTACAAACTCTACAAATTCTAGGCTTGGGGATAGTCTGACTTTCTTTATTCTGGCTTGATTTCCCTTGAGAAGTCCTTCCTTTTGTTGCCACCAGGTTTGGCTCTTTAAAAGCATCATGCACTCCACGAACTACATCAGCTACCATTTTTTCTTCTTCGCCAATATCGGTCACCATTTTTTGTAACTCAATCAGCACAGCTGACATCAACTTTGTTCCCTTCTCTTGAATTTTGCTTGATTTTTTATAATAATACCTAAACAGATTAATTTGTTCATTAATACCACCATACCTTCTGCTCTCAATCCTGTCTGGGTGGATAAATCTCTTTTTGTGCCAGGTCCGGAGAGAGAACTCTCTTTGCAATCCTTCAGCCAACGAGTTTTTACCAAGTTCTTTGGAATATCTGACAATTGCAATCTCTTCATTGCTGAAAAAATATGCCTACAAGGAATCCCCTTGGTCTCCATCCACAAGCAGTCACAGTTTATGTTGTTGTCGATACGATAAAGTGTAACCTTCCGGTTTAGATTATTTGTCGACAAATACTTTTGGATAGTGCAAACTTCTGCCTCTCTTATGATGTGAAGGTAGACAACACTATATTTATCAAAATGTGTGATTTCATTCCTTACCTCTATGAACACTTTTTTAGTATAAATTGCTGCAAATTGATCTTCTATTATGGCCATGCTAGTTTGTTTCAAACTGGCGTTGAGAGTTTACACACGCATGCTTAATCATCTGGCCGTAACTTAAGGCCGCCAAACTGTGGTCATAATGTTGAAGGGCCTTCCATAGTGGCAGCTTCTCATTCAAAAATTATTTCAGAAATGTGATCATTGATTCACATCTATTTGTTGCAGTAGAACCACCAAAATAATTTCTACGTAGGAATGTGTCCGCCTATCGATGCCTCTTTCTGTATAATGCACTGGTCCACTCATTGTTCTCTGTATTATAATCCTTTAACATCTGCTGCCAACAACTTTCAAATTCGTCGACTGAATAGTACATGTTTAAAAAACATGGACAATAACAAAAGTTTTAAAATTGTAACAACAACATACTTTAAAGTAAAGTACCAAGTGCGAGATGTACCTTTTAATCAGATTACTCAATTCTTTTGCCAAACCATCTCGGTGTACATGTTTGGTTGAATTGTTTAGGATATGCCATGAGCACGTTCGATGAACTACGCTGGGCATTAAATCCTCAATTTCTTTATTCATGGATCTGCAACCATTCGTGAGAATTGTCTCTGGTAATTTGCCTTTCATACACTCTTGGAATTTTTGTAAAACCCAATATGTCTCAGCAGACTTATTATGGATCAATGCAAACCCAAACACACAAGTCATTGCATGATTGTTTGAACCCACTAGAAACACCAACGACATTTGACATCTATTTGATATGTAGAATCAAATGCTAGTGAATCTCCAAATAATTCGTAATCGAATCGACTTGCACCGTCAGCCCAAAAGAGATGGATCAATCTGGAATCTTCATCTACCTTGACGCGCAGAAGAAATCTGGGTCAATACCCTCCTTAGCTTGAAGAAATGTAAGTGTTGTCGTAGCATCAACATCGTCTAGCACACTACTATCTTTAGCTAAAGCATTGTATAAATCTTTTTTCGTCCATCCAACCTAATCCCAGCCACCATTCTAGTGGACAAATATATCCTATACCTCTGAAGTCGTCATCCCGGATTGTTTCATCAGCTTAGCTTGTTCCAATTCTGCGACTGATATCTTACGATGGGATCTCAAAAAAATTGTTTCAAAATCATTCGCCAGATTATGGTTGTAATGTACCCGAAATTGTTTGACAACCCATAGCTTTGTAGAAATGTTGTACCCAATACGAAAAATTGGTTTACAACCACTTCTGCTTTCACTTCTTGGCTCATGAACCCTATTAAGAGCTTCAATGTATTTCTTCTGTCTGAATCCCGCATTCGAACAAAACCAACTACGTACTACTAGCATCCCAGATTTGTTTTTCTTTACTTCGTTCTTTCTAGCACTGAAACCAACTATTTTTGAATATATCCGGTAGAATGTGTCTGCTTCTTCAATAAAGTTGAACTCTAAGCCAACAATATCTTCATATAAGAGATCCCTTGGGTCTTTGTTAATGTTGGCAGACTGTAATATTTTTTTCATCATCGCTGTATTGAAATCCATTGGAGATTCACCATCGTCCCTAAAAACAGAATTAAACAAAATAAGTATGAGAAATCAATATAAAAATATAATGCATTTCTTAAATCCATTAGAAAAGGTGAAACGAAATAACTTGTCGTTGTTTGCGTTGATGTCAATGTCATTGTTAGGATGCATTTCTCCATTTTTTCTTCCTCTTGTTGTTTATCGTCTCCTAAGTTAACAGCTTCCAATCTTTGTTCATCATTTAATTCTTCCAGTTGACCCTCAATTTCTCCAACTGACACCGTTGTGGAAGCAAAGCTTTCTTCACCAACTAATTCTTCCACATGACCCTCAATTTCTCCATGTGACACCGCCATTGAAGAAAACAGAGTGTGTTAGAAACCAACAGAAGAAACGAAGGACAAGAAATAATACAAACAAAAGAAATGCTTGAGTAATCCTAAAAGCATGCATAATTTTTTTAAAAAAACTTCCAACACAACCTTTTCGTCGTCTGTTTACATGTTTTATTGAATTGTATAGGATAAAGCTTGCAGCAGCAATTAATGCTACGTTTTCTAGTGTGTAATTTTTTCAATGATATAGTATTAATAGCAACATGCATATCATATCTCCACTTTCCTCCAATTTTTTTTAATTAGTGTTACCCCCCCCCCCCCCCACATCCTTCATAACCCACTAGGAAACAATTAATATAAAGACCCATCCCCAATCTATCTGCTAAATTAGAAATCGTAGCCCACCGAGCAACAATAGCTCTCTAATATTTTCCGTTTTGTTTGGTTCAAGAGAAATGTCAGTTATGTTCGAAGAACACTCACCTTGCAGATTATTGTAAGGTTTTGAGCTCACTTTGCAACATGGGAAACTGCAAGGGGATTAGGTACCTTTCGAAGTTAAATACGAAGGCAAATGATGGTAGAAAATTTCTGAAGTGCCCCCTCTGCATGGATTTCCAGTAGCTGGATGTTGCTATATTGGAAGCCAAATATGGAAGTTCACATTCAACAATTCAAAGGGAAGGTTGTTTCACATGTGCTGACTTAGGTCATTGGAAGAAACAATGCTCTTGGGAAGAAACCACTTGCCCTAATCCAAATTATGGAGGAAAGAGAGCTATCTTTGTGTCAAAGAGGAGCCACGACAAGGGGAAGAAGATTCTTACAATGCCAGAAATGTAACAGTGCATTTCAATGGTTGAATGAGGCTACTGTTAGTGATACTAACAAGACTGATTCTGGAATTCCTGTGCACATTATAGTGAACACAACTTAAGAAAAGTTGTGTAAAACATTTGGGAAAGAACTAGCTATATAAATCTGAAATCATGTACTTCATCAACTATATGAATGCAAGAAACTATTTTTTAGACAAGATTCTTCAAATTGGTTTACGCTGCCAACGACACGTTATTGATGGAATCTTAGTTGAAAGTTTAATTTAATAATAATTATACTTTTTCTATTAATATAAATTTTAATACTACCTTAATTTTAATATTTGTTAATATAACAAAACATTTTTGACACTATTTTTGACACTTTTCTGAGACAACATTCTTCAAGGTGGTCTATGATGCCAGATAAATTTTGTTGATGGGATCTAAATATAAGAACAATTAACAAGTAATCTTTTACGAGACCATATGTTCGACTGATAGCCCATCGGTACAGATTGTTATAGTTCGATGCAGCCGGTTTTATCCATATCTGCAAAATTCTCTAATTCAATTGATCAAATCAACAAGTTTTTATTTCAATGGTTTCTTTTATTAATAACTACCATTAACATGTATCATTGTTACATGCAAGTACGTACTCAAAAATGGTGTTTGAACTCGGTTCGATTACACGCACAAAATGATCGAGCTCGACTAGTTTTAGCGTACGAGTTTAGACGAACACTAACCGAGCCCAAGCCAAAGCCCCATTTAATTTGTGGTCCAAGTTTGGTTCGGTTCGATGCGTTTTGTTTAACCCATATGTGCACACCCCTCATTCCAATTGATCACATGGAAAATTTTTAAATTAAAATTAGATTTAAATTTAAAATTAAAATTAGCTTTTGATTTAAAAATAAAAATAAAAATAAATTTACAACTAAAAAAATAGTTAAAATTTAAATAAAAAATTCCTTGTAAAAATAAAAATTCTCATTAATATTATCATGATTTCTTTTACATTAATATTGATACTAATATTAATTTTAACATTAATGTTACAAGACAATATGTTCGACTGATAGCCCATCGGTTCAGATTGTTATATTTGAAGCGACCGGTTTGACCCATGTCTGCAAAATACTCTAATTTAATTGATCAAATCAACAAGTTTTTATTTTAATGGTTTCTTTTATTAATAACTACCATTAACACGTATCATTGTTACATGCAAGTACGTACTTAAAAATGGTGTTTGAACTCGGTTTGATTACACACGCGAAATGATCGAGCTCGACTAGTTTTAGCGTACGAGTTTAGACGAACACTAACAGAGCCTGAGCTAAAGCCCCATTTAATTTGTGGTCCAAGTTTGGTTCGGTTCAATACGAATTGTTTAACCCATATGTGCACACCCCTAAATCCAATTGATCACGTGGCAAATTTTAAAATTAAAATTAGATTTAAAATTAAAATTAAAATTAAAATTAAAATTAAAATTAAAATTAAAATTAAAATTAAAATTAAAATTAAAATTAAAATTAAAATTTGATTTAAAACAAAAATTAAATTAAATTTGACAACTAAAAAATAGTTAAAATTTAAATAAAAATCCCTTGTAAAAATAAAATGTTCATATTATTATTATCATGATTTCTTTTACATTAATATTGAAACTAATATTAATATTAACATTAATTTTACGAGACCATATGTTCGACTAATAGGCCATCGGTTCGGATTGATATAGTTCGATGCGGCTGATTTGACCCATATCTGCAAAACACCCTAATTTAATTGATCAAATCAACAAATTTTTATTTCAATGGTTTCTTTATTAATAACTACCATTAACATGTATCATTGTTACATGCAAGTACGTACTCAAAAATGGTGTTTGAACTCAATTCGATTACACATACGAAATGATCAAGCTCGACTAGTTTTAGCGTACGAGTTTAGACGAATACTAACCCAGCACGAGCCAAAGCCCCATTTAATTTGTGGACCAAGTTTGGTTCGGTACGGTTTGTTTGACCCATATGTGCACACCCCTAATTCCAATTGATCACGACAAATTTTAAAATTAAAATTAGATTAAAATTAAAATTAAAATTAAAATTAAGTTGTGATTTAAAATTGTAATTAAATTTAAATTTACAACTAGAAAATAATTAAAATTTAAATAAAAAATCCCTTGTAAAAATAAAAAGTTCGCATTAATATTATCATGATTTCTTTTTACATTAATATTGAAACTAATATTAATATTAACATTAATGTTACGAGACTATATGTTCGACTGATAGCCCATCGGTTCAGATTGATATAGTGCGATGCGGCCGGTTTGACCCATATCTGCAAAACCTCCTAATTCAATTGATCAAATCAATAAGTTTTTATTTCAATGGTTTCTTTTATTAATAACTATCATTAACAGGTATCATTTTTACATGCAATTACGTACTCAAAAATGGTGTTTGAACTCGGTTCGATTACACATGTAAAATGATCGAGCTCGACTAGTTTTAGCGTACGAGTTTAGACGAACACTAACCGAGCTCGAGCCAAAGCCCCATTTAATTTGTGGTCCAAGTTGGGTTCAGTTCGATGTGGTTTGTTTGACCCATATATGCACACCCCTAAAGCCAATTGATCATGTGGCAAATTTTTAAATTAAAATTAGATTTAAATTTAAAATTAAAATTAACTTTTGATTTAAAATTAAAATTAAATTTAAATTTACAACTAAAAAATAGTTAGAATTTAAATAAAAAAATCTCTTGTAAAAATAATAAGTTCATATTAATATTATCATTATATCTTTTACATTAGTATTGAAACTAATATTAATATTAACATTAATGTTACGAGACCATATTTTCGACTAATAGCCCATCGGTTCGGAATGATATAGTTCGATGCGACCAGTTTGACCCATATCTGCAAAATTCCCTAATTCAATTGATCAAATCAACAAGTGAATATTAATATTATCATGATTTCTTTTAGTTTCCCTAATTCCAATTGATCCCATGGCAAATTTTAAAAATAAAAATAAAATTAAAATTAAAAAAAAAATTAAAATTAAAATTAAAATTAAAATTAAAATTAAAATTAAAATTAAAATTAAAATTAAAATTAAAATATGGAAAGTTATAATTAATATTTATTTTTAAATTTAAATTAAACTTTAAATATGAAAATTACTTGTACGAAAATGTAATTTTAAAAATTCAAAAATTTTAATCTTAATTAACTTCCAAATTTTTAAGGGTGAGGGACGCGGAGCGAATGGGGGAGACCTGGCTACAGGCAGCACATGTTCACAACCCCACAAGCAGGTTAAATAGCCTTTTTCATTAAGAAAAGAACCCAACCTACTATAGAGAAACAAAGGAGAGAAGAAGAAGAGTCGTAATGGAGAGAAGTAAGAGCAAGACCAACAGCAGCGGATGGGCCGTCTACCCCTACGGAGATTCTCTCGATGATACTGGTACTATCGGGGATGCCAGCGGACGAGGTCATACGCAACGTGGCCTCAGAGTGCCGTTTGTGGTGGAAGGCGCTCAGCGGTCCCTACTATTGGTCCAACGTGGACTTGGATCAGTGGTGCACCAGGGACCACCAAACCACAGATATTATTTTGACAGTAAAGAAGCTCGTTGCTCGCAGCGCGAGAATTCTATGGTCCTTCTCCGCGTACAAGCTCGACGAAGTCGCCTTCTCTTTTGCATGTTATAGGCCTGTGAAAAGTTTTGTTTTGTCTTCTTCTAATACTTTATTTTTCTAATTAGAAATTTTTATGTATACTTGGTTAATTTCTATTGATCCTATGCATAAAGTTGTGAATTAAGATGTTTTTCCCTTTTTATAATACAATGGAAAATTTCTAAGGGTGCTACGTATTCCGAAGTGTGACATGAGTGATGAAAATTTCGTGACACACTTGAAGTTTCTCCCGATGATGAAAGAACTCGACATTAGCTACTGCCTCAATATCACGTCGACAGGAATATTTTTCACCGACAAGTATTGTCAGCGTCTGGTCAAGCTGAGGAGGAACATGCCCCTCTATATTTCATGGTCAAGAACGAATTCGTGCTGAACACGTTCAACGATACGGAGGGAAGGTCGTGGCCGATTCATGCCGCGTCTCGAGCACCTCGAGATGGGCTTAGGCATGTTCAATGGAGACACGCTGTGATCTATCATATACAACTGCAAGGGTCTTCGCGTGCTCGGCATACGTGGGTGCTTCAACGTCTACCTCAACGACAACCTCAAGAACATTTGTGATTTAATACAGGCATTTACACGACCCTTTGACGATGGAATCCCAGGGGAACGTGGATACGAGATTTATAGTGATTTAGATCTCATCAATAAGTCCTGGGGTGAATGGTTCTTCTGACATTAGCATGCATGCATATATTTCTTCATATTTTTCATATTTATATGATATCAGTATGTTATCCTCAAAGCAATGGGTTATTAATGTTAAAGTTTTACTAATGTTCTTAGTCTGGGTATCATCTGAGCTATTGATATCCTTTATTTTGGAGAAATTACAAAATTATCCAAATTATGTGACATTATGTGATTATGATGCCAAACTCGATTCCTTCTGTCCCACAACCCAAGACCATGTGAAGACAAATTTTGGCGGTGCAATGCAAAGTAAAGAATTTTGGCGGTGGAAATAGCCCTGATACTGACTGTATCAGTGCTTAACATTAATATAATATCAGTGTAATCATATCCAAGATATTTGGATGTTTCCCACACAATGATGACATTTTACCTTCTTCAAGATGAATTTTGGCGATGTAAATTCTACTGTCATTCACCATAATTAAGGAGTGGCCCAGGGGAGATACGAGAAAATTGGTTTCTTTTTTACAACCCTTCAAAATCTACTTATACAGCTAAACTATTCATCTTCACCACCCTTCAAAGCCAATTTATATAGATTAAAAACCAAACTAAACAGCCAAACTATTCATATTCACAACCCTTCAGAGCAGTCTCAAAGGAGAAGAGAAAAACAAACATCTACAGATGGACCACCATCCCAAAGGAGATCCTAGCCATGGTTTTGGTACTAGCGGAGATGTCGTCTGAGGAGGTCATTCGCTTGTCTTTCGTTTGTTAGTCGTGGTGGAAGGCGCTCTACTGTCTCTGCTTCTGGTCGGACGTCAAGTTGACTCAGTGGTGCCGCAGGGTTAACCTAACCTCGAAAATTGACGAGACGGTGAACAAGCTAGTGGCGCGCAGTGAGGGAAACCTAACCTCCCTCACTGTTTACAAACTCGGCAAAGAGGCCTTCTCCTTTACTTCCTCAAGGCCAGTACACGATATTTTTAATCTATTTTGTTTCATAAGTTATAAGTTGTTAATTTTAATTTTTTGTTTTCCTGGTTATACCACTATTTATAATACAGTGGTAAATTTTTAAGGGTCATACAAATGCTGATGAGAAACGTGAGTGATAAAATGTTGGAGGAACATTTAGAGTTTTTTTCGGTTCTGACAGAACTCGACATCAGCTACTGCCTCCACATTACGTCTAAGGGCATCGAACTTCTCAGAAGTCGTTGCCAGCGTCTAGTTACGCTGAAAGGGAACATGCCACCTCCGTAGTTCCTGATCATGAACGGATTTAAGAATGAAACCTTCGACAAGTCAGAGGCCATGGCCGTGGCCTCTTCGATGCCGCATCTCGAGAACCTCGAGGTAAATTTTGGCATGTTCGACGACAACGGGCTAAGTGCTATGTTGATGGAGTGCACGGATCTTCGCATACTCGACCTAAGAGGATGCTGGAATATGCGGCTAGATGGGACCTCGAATACATACATGGTTTGTATAACCCCACTTTTTCAATTTCACGAATTTTTGGAATATTTTTTAATACTTTTAATAATTGATGTTCAAGTTTAATGCTTAGATTGCATTATTATATCAATGGTTAGTAGTTAATGAATTGGGGAATAACTGAAATAGAATATTTCTCCAAGTCCTAACTAATTTGTGTGGTCCCCAAGCTCTAACTAATTTTCTTAACAACCTAACATATTTTTGGTAATTATGTAAATAACATTTGGAGGGGGACCAATTTGTAAAATAACCAATCTTTTCCTCCTCTCTATAAAACCCAGCAGTGGAGAGAGAGAGGGATAGAGAGAGAGAGAGAGAGAGAGAGAGAGAGAGATGAATACTTTCAATTCTTATAGTCATTTGAGAGAAGAACCAAATCCCTAAACTCCTTTTCTTTCTAAATTGTTCCCCCACCTAAACCCTAACCCTAAATTTTGGATCGGCCATGGCGGAGACCTAGATTCTGGCGGTGGCCTACCTACAGACCTCTGGCAACTAGGCGGGCTCCTCGAGTGGCGGACGGTGACGACGCGTCGAACTCCTTCCCGGCGACAGTGAAGCAATTCCGCAGGCGACCAACGACTCTTCCCGGTGGTGCGCACGTGCGCATCGTCCTCCTGACGGTGGAGTTCTGAGACGAGCTGGCAGTATACGACAACTCTCAGCAATCGACGATGAGGTCGTCTTCTCCAATGAACTACCGTCTCGATCGGCTGTTTGTTGATCTAGAGTCGTTCCGTCCTAGTGGCGCATCGATCGATCACGATGGTGACAATAAAGGTTTATCCTCGTCTTTTCGACGATGTCGAGGATGCGAGAGTTGTCAGCGACACGGTGAGTGTTGATATTGATTTTTCTGTAAATTTTGAGAGTTCTTGATAATTTTGGGTTGAGCATATCATTCACTGCTCTGAGATTTGGTTCTTAAATTTTTGCATTGGACATGTTTGATATAATACTGCGGAGGGATTCGAGATCGCTTCTGGACGAATGACGACCGTGTTCGACTCCTCGAAATCGTGTCTTCACTATAGATCGAGTTCTCTGCGCAGGTAACATTTTGATTTCCTTAATGTTGGGTTATACATCAGTTCGAATCTAGCTTTGATTAGGAGTTGGGCAGGCTTTGACTGGGGACGTGTGGGAATTATGAATCGGTTCATGTCCATCAATAGTTCGTAACCCTGGGGCGTGTTCAGTGATTGGAGTCTTGTGTACAGGTCCTACAAGAGGCGTCTGGGATTGGAGCACTAATGGCGGGATTAGGAATTTGAATCATATAGTGTGTATTGAGTTGGGATTGCATGCGCTAGCAAGGCTCCTTGAATTTGTGTTTGAGAATTAGTTCAATATGGCTGTATATTATGTCGAGGCTTGGGTTGATTGCTGGCTTGAGATTTTGTATAAGTTTGTGTGTGTTTATGTCTGCAGGCAAATTGAATACTTATGATAGAGTTGAGTTGGTTTGTGTTAGAACTGGGTTGTATATTTTGCTAAACCACAACTTCAGATTCTGGGTTCAGTTCTCTTTCTGAGTTAGCTTGTGTGGATTCCAGTTGGTTCGGGAATTCTTGCTGAGTTGGGGTATTGTTGAGTTTGAGATTTCGTATATTCTGCTGGTTGGAATTTTATTGGGTTTTGTATAATATTTGTTCAGATAAATTTATTAATTTTTGTATAATATTGCTGGGCGTAGGCGTTCATTTTAGCAATGGGTTAGTTCACGATTCAATCCTGGAAAATCTATCTATAGTTGTGGCCAGAAGTTAGCCATGTCCATGTGGGCTCTGGCCAAGCAGTGTTGTGTTTTAAACTAGATGTCGTGTGCAGGAAACTGATGGCGCGAATGGAGTTTTGATTTGAATTCAGTATATTTTTGAGTTGGGGTTCTTCTACTATATTCTGTTGAGTTAGAGTTTTATGTTAAGAAAGCTTTGTGTATATAATTGGGTAGCCAGCAAGTTATTAAGACCCAGTCTGTTAGGTTAGTAACTAGAAATCCGATTAGTTGTTTAGTGATCCTTAACTAAACTGAAGAGTGTGTGTATTAAATCCTTGACTAAATGGCTGAGCCACCTTGCAGGCCATTCGGTGGAGTAAGGTTGGAGTAGTGTTTATTACCATATTGTTGGTATATTTTCTTTTGCTATTTTACTAGTTTTGTTAAGTTGATTTGGAATTATAATTCTAGCAAAATATTTTCATAGTTTATTAATAAATACTTTGTTAACTAGTATATAGAAATATCTAGTATTAAATGTCTTGTTACAGTCTAATGACAGCTAGATTTTATTTAAGCTCTATTTTATTAGTTGTTAGCAAAAATCTGCTAGTAGACTATTTAGAATTAAATAATATCTAAACCATGATGAGTTATTTATTATAGAGAAATATAGTTAATTAGAAGGCGTAATAAAAGCTAGCTATGGTTAAAATGATTTAGTTAGCTAAATGTCTTTAATTAGAACTTAATCAACTTGTACCTAAAATACCGGAGGACATCCAGCTCCATTGATTACCCGTACTTTTTCGGAGCAAGGCAAGTACATTCTATGGTCTTGTGCATTTACATTTCATATCTTGTACTTCTCTTGATGACATAATGTGACACGATATCTTGGACTTTTATACTTTTATGTTCTTATACTTACTTGTAGTCGGAGAAGGGAAATACACTAGCTATGTAACCAAATCCATGTTCTGATATTCATGTAGATAGCTTAGGCCTCGCACCGTGCACGCGGGTCCTAAGCCGTACCGATATTCATATACTCCTGTACTTATTCCTGTACTCGCCCCAGTCGGTCACATATGCTAGTTGTATTTCAAACATTGTGCACATGTCATATCTTGTACTTTAGGTTCATGGTTTATATTCTTGTACTTTATTTTCTGTACTTTACATTCATGTACTTTCATGTTCTTTTTCTGTACTTTATATTTCATGTTCTCCTGTACTCATTTCCATATCATGATGTTCTTGTTCATTACCTAGAATTATACTTTGCTCCGCTCCTGACTGGATATATTGTAGGTGTACTTACAGGATATTGTTCTACCTTACGGGCCAGAGCTCGGGATCTTAGCTGAGCAGAATGGAGACATGACTTAGCTAGAGGCTTCAGGTTTAAACTGTTTAGATTTACTCCTAGATATTGTTCTTCGAGTTCATAGTATATTTCATTCATGTTGACTCTGGTACCTTTATGTTATATGGATTTGTGCATTATGGTGATATTTCTAGGAACATTTTATAGATGTTGTGATTGTGCATATTCTTGTTTATCTAGTTAGATTTTCCTAGCTTGGTACAGCTTACTTCGTCGTATCTAACGACGATGGCTGGGCGTGTTCGACTCGTGTCCGATTATTCAGGAGCTGGTTGTGACATGTTTTTAGTGGTGGCCCATGCAGGTCTGTCCTAATAGTACCTAGGTATTAGATTACTATTGGGGGACTTGATAAACTAGGAAAACTTGATCACATCATAGAAAATCGGGCATATCGGGTATATTAATATTCTACAAACACTTATTGTGTTTAGATTACGACATTTTAACATTTTTCTATTTTTCAGATGGTTTAAACATTCAAATATAGGAACTGTCGATTCACCTGCACTTGACGCTTCCGAGCTTTCACCCCCGCAGGTCGCCTTACTATCTCCATAGGTAGTATGCAGTTGATGGAGGTATTTCAAGAGTTCCTCGATACCCAGAGGGAGCAAGCCGTTCCTTTTCAAGGCAGACTTGAAGATGCTCTTTCCGAGCCAGAAAGGACTTCTGATTTTTAGACTCTCGGACCCTTGGACTTCTCCGACACCAAGCACATATCTTGCACCGAGGAGCAAATCGAGAACCTGGAGCAGCCACTGAATATCATCCAAGTCTCTAAGGACCCGAATCCTCTGGAGATTGGAGCCCCCAGCCAGGAGATCCAGAATGTAGCACAGATAGTAGAACGAGATGGGAAGCTGAAGCTCAGAAGAGACAAGAAGACTTATGATGGGGAGAGAAACTATTATGGGTCCGCAAAGCGTCGCCGCACTCATATAGCGCTTCTTCAGCCGCGTCATCAGATTCAGATGATGGCCATTTGTGCTTTCTGTCGCCATTCAGGACAATACTATGATGAGTGCCGCAAGAGACTGAGCTTATGCTTGTACTGCGGGTCGCCTACCCACCAAGTCAAGGATTGCCCGGAGACTACTGATGATACTGCCAAGGACGAGCACGAAGAGTACCAGGACTACCGTAAGGACCAGTCTACGTCAGGATAGTTGAAGAAGATTGAAGAGATTCCAGTCCTGGTGGAATACTGAAGATAGACTGAAGACAGAAGGTTTCTTTTGCATGGTTGGAAAAACCATGTATCTTGATTCGCAATCTAGTCTTCCCCCAAATTCCTCTTAGCACTTAGATCATTACTTGAAACTTCTTGTTTTCTATTTTGAAACCTTGGTGGATATTCGAAACTTATTTTGAGATATTATTTCATATTCGTTGATTGATACTCCTCCATCCACTTTTTGTAACCTTGCTTTCTTTTCGAGATTCTACTCAGAATTCTGTTTCCTATTTGGAACTTGTTACAATTCGTAAATTTTGTTTTCTCCTCGAGGTTCAGTTTTCTATTCGGGGCTTGTTGGAATTTGATTCTTATTCGATATTTGCTTCAATTCACCATTCAAGACATCGTTTGAAAACTTCGTTTCAAATATGAGGTTTTGACCTGTTCCCTATATGAGATTTTGTTTTCTACGTGGCTTGTTTTCTATTTGAGAAATTATTCTGTTCACAACTTTATTTCGATCTTGTCCCCTATTTGAGATATCGCTTGTTTCATGGATACTTGTTTCCTATTCACCCATTGATTCTCTTTTTCTATTCATAACTTTGATTTCATTCGAGATTTTAAGATACTATTTTCTATTTTGAGGCTTTGTTTACATTCGTGATTTCGTCTCATACTCAAGATTTTCTAGACTTTGAAACTTCAGTTCCTACTCGCGACTCGTTGAGACTTGTTCCCTATTCGATACCTTGTTTCCTCGATAAGATTTCCTATTCGAGATTTTATTTTCTAATCACGACTTTGTTGATATTGGTTTTCTATTTGAGACCTTGTATCCTATTGGAGGTTTTTTCCCCTTATAGATTTTGTCTGAGATTTTGTGGTTATTTGAGATATTATTGAACTATGTTTCCGATACGAGCTTTTATTCCTTATTTTGAGACTTTGTCCTCTATCTGATACCTTGCTTCTATGCTACTTTTGAGACTTCGTTACCTATCCAAGATTACGTTCCAAATACGGGATCTTGTTACCATCCCGGTTTTCATTTAAGATTTTGGTTACTATTTGAAGCTTTATTTCCTGTTCGAGATTTAAATTCTCCTTGTTTGTCCCTTTTAGTACCCGCTACTCATTATTGGATCTTTTGTTGCTTCTTAGTACCTAGTGAAATTTTTTATTTTGTAAAGGACATATAACATCATTTTCTATCATGATTTAGAACTAATATTGGATTACTAAAAACCCTTTTGAAATTCCATAGACAAGGTTGAGAGAATATTCGACTATCTATTATGATGTGGCAGTTGTGCACTGCAACCATTATCTAGATTATTGAGACTGAGGATTCACTGCAGCCAGCTGCGCACTGGCGAGGCATGAACTCCAAGTTGAAGTAATTTCAGACATTCATAGGTTTTTGGGTATTATTGAGACTTTGTCCTAAACTCTTAATATTTAGATCTCTTGAGTTGCTTCGTTAATAATTGTTTCAAAATGGATAATGTTGATATGATATTCGGTAACATATCGTTATTTAAGTCATGGAACCGAAAGTTCTCTGCAGCCAGACATACACTGGCGAGACAGGGATTCTAAGTAAAGTGACTTCAAATATCTATATGTTCTCGGATACCATAGAGACTATATTCCCTTTTCGTATGATTATTGATTTTTTTAGAATCACAAATCCTTGTAATTTCACCTTGATTTGACACTAGCATCTTCCTGGAAGACTCTATATACCCTCTTGATCAATCTTGGCAAATTCTCCTTGCATCTTATGGATAAATCATTTGATTTTCTCAATAAATCATACTTATAATTCAATCGTGTTTTGTTTAAACTTTGATTTTGATCATGTCTATCTAACCATGACTTTCCTATCTTGTTCTAGTCCACTTGTGCTAAACTCTTGATTTTGATCGTGCTTAATAGATCGTGCCTTCATGATTTTACTCCTCTAAGTCATAATTAAAATTCATGTCACCTCGTGCATATTTAAATTCTTGATCATTGTTAGATCGTGTTATTTTAACTTCCTATATCGTACTTTGTCTTAATTAAACTTTGTTTTACTTCGTGCCTGACCAATTTTGATCATTATCGATCATGCCATTTTACACGTTATTTTGTCATGCTAAGTCATTCCAAATCCTATCTCTGATCATATATAGATAATCTCGATCATACCTATATGCTATAATGACTATACTCTTGTACCTATCAATCATGCGGATGATTTGAATTCCGTCTTGATCATGGCTAAGTGGTGTTGATCTTGACCATTTTTCGTTCTATTTCAATCGTGCCTCAACTTTGAATTGGATCTTGCTTAGTTGATCGTGCCAAATAAATTATTCTTCTAGTCATGACTAGATTCGGTTCTATGGCATGTCTAACTTAGTTGCTCAGTCTCAAATTTTATCCTTGATTGCTTAACCATATCTACTGTACCCTTTTGAATTTTGAGGACAATTTTTCTAAGGAGGGGAGATTTGTAACCCCACTTTTTCAATTTCACGAATTTTTGGAATATTTTTTTTATACTTTTAATAAATGATGTTCAAGTTTAATGCTTAGATTGAATTATTATATCATGGTGAGTAGTTAATGAATTGGGGAATAACTGAAATAGAATATTTCTCCAAGTCCTAGCTAATTTGTGTGGTCCCCAAGCTCTAACTAATTTTCTTAACAACCTAACAAATTTCCTAACAGATTTTTGGTAATTATGCAAATAGCATTTGGAGGGGGACCAATTTGTAAAATAACCAATCTTTTCTTCCTCTCTATAAAACCCAGCAGTGGAGAGAGAGAGTGATGAATACTTTCAATTCTCAGAGTCATTCGAGAGAAGAACCGAATCCCTAAACTCTTTTTCTTCCCAAATTGTTCCCCCACATGAACCCTAACCCTAAATTTCGGATCGGCCATGGCGGAGACCTGGATTCCGGTGGTGGCCAACCTACAGATCTCTGGCGACTAGGGGGACTCCTCGAGCGGTGGACTGTGACGACGCATCGAACTCCTTTCAGGCGACAGTGAAGCAATTCCGCAGGCGACCAACGACTCTTCCCAGCGGTGCGCACGTACGCGTCGTCCTCCTGACGGCAGAGTTCTGAGACGAGCTGGCAGTACACGACAGCTCTCGGCAAGCGACGACGAGGTCATCTTCTCCAACGAACCACCGTCTCGATCGGCTGTTCATTGATCCAGAGTCGTTCCCTCCCAGTGGCGCATCGATCGATCATGATGGTGACAGTAAGGTTCATCCTCATCTTTCCGACGATGTTGAGGATGCGAGAGTTGTCAGCAACATGGTGAGTTTTAATATGGATTTTTCTGTAAATTTTGAGAGTTCTTGATAATTTTGGGTTGAGCATATCATTCACTTCTCTGAGATTTGGTTCTTTTATTTTTGCATTGGACGTGTTTGATATAATACTGCGGGGGGATTCGAGATCGCTTCTTGACGAATGTCGACCGAGTCCGACTCCTCGAAATCGTGTCTTCACTATAGATCGAGTTCTCTACGCAGGTAACATTCTGATTTCCTTAATGTTGGGTTATACATCATTTCGAATCTAGCTTTGATTGGGAGTTGGGCAGGATTCGACAGGGGACGCGAGGGAATTATTAATCGGTTCATGTCCATCAATAGTTCGTGTCCCCTGGGTGTGTTTAGTGATTGGAGTCGTGTGTACAGGTCCTACAAGAGGCGTCTTGGATTGGAGCACTTATGGCGGGATTAGGAATTTGAATCATATAGTGTGTATCGAGTTGGGATTGCATGCGTTAGCAAGGCTCCTTGATTTTGTGTTTGAGCATTAGATCAATATGGTTGTATACTATGTCGAGGCTTGGGTTGATTGCTGGATTGAGTTTTTTTTTTTGTATAAGTTTGTGTGTGTTTACGTCTGCAGGCAAATTGAATACTTATGATACAGTTGAGTTGGTTTGTGCTAAAATTGGGTTGTATATTTTGCTAAACCACAACTTCATATTCTGGGTTCAGTTCTCTTTCTGAGTTAGCCTGTGTGGAGTCCAGTTGGGTTTGGGAACTCTTGCTGAGTTGGGGTATTATTGAGTTTGAGATTGCGTATATTCTGCTGGTTGGGATTTTACTGGGTTTTGTATAAAATTTGTTGAAATTACTTTATTAATTTTCGTATAATATTGCTGGGCGTAGGCGTTCAGTTTAGCAATGGGTTAGTTCATGATTCAATCTTGGCAAATCCATCTATAGTTGTGGCCAGAAGTTAGCCATGTCCATGGGGGCTCTGGCCAAGCAGTGTTGTGTTCTAAACTAGGTATCGTGTGCAGGAAACAGATGGCGCAAATGGAGTTTTGATTTGAATTCAGTACATTTTTGAGTTGGGGTTCTTCTACTATATTCTGTTGAGTTAGAGTTTTATGTTAAGAAAGTTTTGTGTATATAATTGGGTAGTCAGCAAGTTATTAAGACCCAGTCTGTTAGGTTAGTAACTAGAAATCCGGTTAGTTGTTTAGTGATCCTTAGCTAAACTGAAGAGTGTGTATTAAATCCTTGACTAAATGGATGGGCCACCTTACAGGCCAATAGGTGGAGTAAGATTGGAGTAGTGTTTATTACCTTATTGTTGGTATATTTTTTTTTCCCATTTTACTAGTTTTGTTAAGTTGATTTGGAATTATAATTCTAGCAAAATATTTTCATAGTTTATTAATAAATACTTTGTTAACTAGTATATAGAAATCTCTATTATAAATGTCTTGTTATAGTCTAATGATAGCTAGATATTATTTACGCTCTATTCTATTAGTAATTAGCAAAAATCTTCTAGTAGACTATTTAGAATTAAATACTATCTAAACCATGATGAGTTATTTATTATAGAGAAATATAGTTAATTAGAAGGCGTAATAAATGCTAGTTATGTTAAAATGATTTAGTTAGCTAAATGTCTTTAATTAGAACTTAATCAACTTGTACCTAAAATACAGGAGGACATCCAGCTCCATTGATTAATCGTACTTTTTTGGAGCAAGGCAAGTACATTCTATGGTTTTGTGCATTTATATTTCGTATCTTGTACTTCTATTGATGACACAATGTGACACGATATCTTGAACTTTTGTACTTTTATGTTCTTGTACTTACTTGTAGTCGGAGAATGGAAATACACTAGCTATGTGACCAAACCCATGTTCTGATATTCATGTAGATAGCTTAGGCCTCGTACCGTGCATGCGGGTCCTAGGCCGTACCGATATTCATGTACTCCTGTACTTATTCCTGTACTCGCCCCAGTCGGTCACATATGCTAGTTGTATTTCAAACATTGTGCACATGTCATGTCTTGTACTTTAGGTTCATGGTTTATATTCTTGTACTTTATTTCCTGTACTTTACATTCATGTACTTTCATGTTCTTTTCCTGTACTTTATATTTCATGTTCTCCTGTACTCATTTCCATATCATGATGTTCTTGTTCATTACCTAGAATTATACTATGCTCCGCTTCTGACTAGATATGTTATAGGTGTACTTGTAGGATATTGTTCTACCTTATGGGCCAGAGCATGGGATCTTAGCTGAGCACGATGGAGACATGACTTAGCTAGAGGCTTCAGGTTTAGACTGTTTAGATTTACTCCTAGATATTGTTTTAGAGTTCATAGTATATTTCATTCCTGTTGACTCTGGTACCTTTATGTCATATGGATTTGTGGATTATGCTGATCTTTCTGGGAACGTTTTATAGATGCTGTGATTGTGCACATTCATGTTTGTCTGGTTAGATTTCCCTAGCTTGGTACAGCTTACTTCGTCGTGTCTAACGACGAAGGCTGGGCGTGTACGACTCGTGTCCGATTATTCAGGAGCGGGTCGTGACAGTTTGGTAGATTTTGTAAAGGATCCCTTCGAAGATCAGAACACATGGGCGGGTGTGAACCACATCTGAGAGGAGGAGAATGATGATTCACTTGACATCGGTGATAAACCGTGGTTGGATTACGAAATGTCTTATTATTGTTCTGACTGTTAATATTAAATGATTGTTCTTCATTACAAGGCTCTTTGTGTGCTAAATTATAAGACTATATGGGATTATGATTGAATCTAATATTTCTTTACAGCATCAAATCCATCTAAGATCTAAATGTGTTGGCTAAATGTGTTGGCTAAGATCGAAAAATGTGTTGCCACATTTTTAACACGTTCTTGCCGTCAAATCCATCTATTTGTGACAAATTATTTTATCTATTTTTGAATTAACAATTTTAATTACAACAACCAGTATAAAAATATTACTAAAAATGACAAAAAAAATGTAGGTGAAAAAGCAATCCACTTATTAAGGGGATAACCACTAGCAGCCATAGCTTCATCAGGTCTGCCGTCAAATCCATCTATCTATGACGATATCCACATCAAGTCTTGTTACGTCAATTTTGTTTATGCTACCAGCGATACGTACATACAAATTAAGTTAAATAGAATACAATTAAAATACGTGCAACGTACGTGCATATATACTAGTAATACTAATAATAAATTTAATTTTTGAACATAGTTTTTCAAATTTGGGTCTCAGAATCCCAAGGGTGGGTGCTCTTATAAAAGTTGAGACTCAAAACTACTCGTAGGTTCCCATTTCCCAAGGTCATATATCACTTGAAAGTACTTCCACTCTGGATGTTCTTATAGAATCCAGCAATCGATTGTTAGGGTTTTTAATGTACTGTACCTTTCCTTCTTCTTTTCCTAAAACCTCTCCAAATCCTCCCCCGAACGACTGCTAAAAATTATCAAGATACCGTCGATGAAACGACGATCGTCTCCAAAAGGGAAGAATCCACAAAGGGATGTGATACATGCCGCAAGGGCGGCAAAAGCCAAGATTACGGCCGCTAGGGCAGAGGCCGAAAGGGCAGCAACAGCTAAGATACAGGCCGCTAAGACAGAGGAGGCCACCCAGACAGAGGCCACAATGGGAGTGGCGGCAGCGGCGGAAGCAACGGCGATGGAAGCAGCGGCGGCAGAAGCAGCGGCAGGGGCAAAGGCAACAGCAGAATCGGCAGAGGCGTCAGCGACAAAGGCATCAGATGATTGTGAGCCAGAGGCAGCCAAGCCACCTACAAAAAAGGTTAAAAAATTACAGGGAACGACAAAGGTCAGAAAATCTATCTTCGATACAGAGTCCGAAGACTCAACTTATAAAAAACGAAGGCGTACTAAAGCGGAGGCAAAGGTGGCAACGGATATAGTGTCGTCAACGTACTCTGAGGATTCTGAATCCTTATCAGAAGAGGGGGATAAAGATGAAGAACTATCATCAAATAAGTCCAAGGATGGAGATGAGGTAAAAAAATTTACAGACTCTAAATCTAAGAAGATTTATAATAAATATTTCAAAAAAAAGGCGGTTATGCCTGAAAGATCAATTAAGATGGCTGATGTCGAAGATGAAGGTTTCCTGGATATATTAAAATTCTATCAGTTGGAGAAACTATAAGCTCTCTGAAATTTTTATTAGATTTAATTAGAGCAATTAGGAATTTCATATGATTAATTATGATATTCTAAGTTATTAATAATTTCCCACTTTTTTTTTTGATTATTGTCGACACGTTACCGTGACTTTCAAATTAGGAGCACAAGGCAAGTCATTTTCTCCAAACCAACTTGTCATGCATGATCTACTCGAGACACTCTACACCCATGACCTTCGTGTCCCACTCAGACGCACCATCTTGTGCTCCATTTTTATCGCACAACTTTTCTGACGTTTGACCTAATCTCGATTTACCCTATGGAGTCACATTTACTTCCAACTTGAATTGGAGACGTTATTTTGAACCAAACTTGTCGACCAAAGATATAGACACGGACCATTTTGGGCCTACTACACACATGCCACTTGTGTCCCATCCAATTGAGTCCCCATGTACTATTTATTTAACCATGATTATAAATGGCTAATTTAAGTCATTTTAATTACTAAGACCCAATTAGACTCAATTGTGACCCAACCCAACTCAATTGGACCCAACCCAAGCACCATGATACTCTCTCTCATCCCTACCCAAAAACATAACACCAACTATTCCTACAAAACACCACACACCACATGTCACGCTACCACTCTCTCTCTATTTTCAAACACACACATCACCACCATAACTCTTCCTATTTCCTAGAAAAAACCCCCCTCTCACACAATCTCTTTCCCTCACCCCCCATAACCGACAGCCATACCCCCTCCCTCTCTTCTACGGTCCTCACTCCTCTCTCCTCTCGGTTTCCACTTCCTCCCCTTTCAAAAACCGAACACTTCCTCCCTCCTTCTTCATCATCTTTACTTCACCACCACTATTTCCCTCTCCTCACCACCACCCTCTCCACCACAGCCCGTACCACCTCTTCACATCCCCTCTCCTCCACCACAGCCTCCACCAGCAGCCCCTCAACCCCCTTGGCCGAGAGCACCATCACCACAGCCACCATCCCCTTCATCACCATCTCCTCACCACCACCCTCACCTCACCACCACCCTCTCCTCACCAACAGCCCCCTCTCCTCCACCACCACCCTCACAGCCCCCTTTCCTCCACCACCACCCTCACAACCTCCCTTACCCTTCTTGGACGACCACAGCCCCCCATAGTCGGCCACAGCTCCCCTAGGCCAGCGGCAGCCACCCACCTCTCCATCATCCCCATCACCTCCATTATGGTACACTTCTTCTCCTTCTTTATTTCTTTTGAAAATATTTATGTGTCTAAGCTTCTTAATATATATAAATGAGTGATTAATATTAGTTGTGTGATTTAGATATATACATTTCATATCTTGGGTTATGGAGGATTAAATGGTTGTTTATCACGTTGTATATATTTACATTTAGGTGTATACATGTAATGAAGGGATTTAATCCCTAAACTTTTGTTATAAGAACCCATGCACATGCTTATGAATATGTAATTTACCATATACACATGCCCTATACATATATACTCCATGCACATTATGTACATATATATGTATAAATACTCTTTCACTATGTGTGTGTGTGTGTGTGTGTGTATATATATATATATATATTTTATATATATACATATATATATATATATATATATATATATATATATATATATATTTAGGAAAAGGAAATTTCATTAAAGGAAACAGCTCACAAGGAAAAAAAATATATATATATATATATATATATATATATTTAGGAAAAGGAAATTTCATTAAAGTAAACAGCTCACAAGGAGCTGAAACAGGGCCCACAGGCTGGGCTAGCCCCAAAGGGGCACCAAAACACAACGTTCAAAATTTAAAAATAAAAAAAAGGGGGGGGGAAGGACAACGGCACGCAGCCCGAGGGAGTCTCGGGACTCACAAACATGGAACCAGAGGGGGGCGCAGCCTGAGGCGGGAAACGTAGGGCCCGAGGGGGGCTCGACCCCGTGGGTGAGCGACCCACGGCGGAGGGGCGGGGCGGCCTCGACCCCAGGGGGAGGAACCACGGCGGGTGCTCCGCCCCGAGGGGGGAGCCACGACGAGGTGAGAGGGGAGCCGCTTGGGGGCAGAGGATGGGGGAGAGCCACGGCGAAGTCCACGGAAGAGGAGAGGGGAGGAGCCACGGCGAGGGGGAGGAGCCACGGCGAGGGGGAGGAGGAGTCACGACGAGGGGCTCGACGGGGAGCCGCCTGGGATGAGAGGGGAGGGGATGGGGGCTCGACCCCGAGGGGGGAGCCACGATGAGGGGAGGGGAGCCGCCTGGGTGGAGAAGGGAGGGGAGAGGGGGGTCTCGACCCGGAGGAAGGGGAGCCACGACGGGGAGGGAGGAAGCCGCCTGGAAGGAGAGAAGAGGGAAGAGGGGGGCTCGACCACGGCGAGGGCTCGACCCCGAGCGGGGAGCCACAACTAGGGGAGGGGGAACCTCCCGAGAGGAGAGGGGAGGGGAGAGGGGGGGTCTCGACCACGGCGGTGCTCGACCCAGAGGGGAAGCCATGACAAGGTGAGAGGGAGACGCTTGGGAGGAGAAGGGAGAGGAGAGGGGGGTCTCGACAACGGCGGGGGCTTGACCTCGAGGGAGGAGAGCCATGGCGAGGGGGGAGCCTCCTAGGAGGAGAGGAGGCACGATTACGGCGAGGGCTCGACCCCAAGGGGGGAGCCACGGCTAGGGGAGAGGGGTCCGCCTGGGAAGAGAAGGGAGGGAAGAGGGGGGTCTCGACCACGGCGGAGTTCGACCCCGGGAGGGAGCCTCGACAAGGAGAGAAGGAGCCACGACGAGGGGGAGAAGGAGCCACGGTGAGGGGCTCGACAGGGAGCCGCCAGTGAGGAGAGGGGAGAGGAGAGGGGGGCTCGACCACGGCGTGGGCTCGACCCCGTGGGGGGAGCCACGACTAGGCGAGGGGGATCCGCCTGGGAGGAAAGGGGAGGGGAGAGGGGGGGTCTCGACCACGACGGTACTCAACCCCAGAGGGGACCCACGGCAAGGGGAGGGGGAGCCACCTGGGAGGAGATGGAAGGGAAGTGGAGGGGTCTTGGGGATCGCGGTGGACGCAGCCGAGGAAGCTAGGGGCCACTTCAGAGAGAGGAATACGGACGCTAACGAGGAGGGGGACGGCATAGCGAGAGGAGCGGCGGGAGGGGGGCACCGGGACAGAGGGAGGCATGCCTGACGGAGAAAGGCTCGACCCCGGCTGAGGGCCGAGGAGGGAAGGAGCCGGAGGGACTTCAGGGGGGGCTGCCGGCAGGGGAGGACTGGACTGCCTGCGCCTAGTCCATGACACCGAGTACGCCGGGGATGACGACGGTGCCGAGGGGGTGGGGGGGATGGAGGGGGGAAACCGCACGGCAAGAAGACGCCGACAAGGAAGGAAGAAACCCCCTATAGGGCAGGGCGGCCATGCGGAACCAGACCGTCCAGGGAAGCGGGGCGGCGGGATGAGAGGGGGCCTTCGAGGGGGGAGAAGGAGCCTAGGGGCGCGGCCGGTCCAAGGTGGCCGACCGGCCATGCGAGCCATCCGACCACGAGGAGGTGGGGGGCTGCGACGAGCAAAGGAGCTCCCTCCGGGGGAGACCGGAGTCCTCATATATATATATATATATATATATATATATATATATATATATATATATATCCCAAATATAAATGTATACTCTTTGTGTGTACATACACTTTTTTATATGTAAACATACACCTCTAGTCTCATTATGTATATGTGTGTATAAATATACATACACTTTTTATATATATAATTACTTCTAGTCTCATTATATATATATATATGTACAAATATATATACTCTTTCCATGTATACAAATGTATATATATATATATATATATATATATATATATATATATATATATATATATATGTACTTACTTTCCATGTATGTATGTAGTACCGTGATATATATATAGGCTTCCTAAAACTATGTGTCTGCACCCTATTAACCTCATTTGTGAACACATTTTATATATACATACAATTTGTATATATATTTCCTTCACAAAATGTACACTTGTATATATACATGCTCTATGTACACTCATATGCAAATATGTGATTTCAAATATAGGACTAGTGTACGTACATTCTTATGCTTATATATATACTTGTCATGTCTAACTTGTGGTTGTGCACCTTGTTGGATAAATGTAACTTAGTATTGGAATGTGGTGCCTATTACGTTGAACGTACGCTTTACCTTGTGTGTGATTAGATGCATAATCATGGATGTTCTTCTCCCGTATTGTAAGTCTTGGTTGTGTGATTGTAGGTCTATTGGATGGCATGATTGAGGCAGGAGGGACCGGAGCACTATCTGTACATTGCGGGATTGAAGGCAAGTATACATTGCCTTGTACTACTGTCTTTACATATACGTCATTATACTCTTGTTAGCATAGACTTGATTAGTAGAGTCCGGGATTGCCTCGGGCATAGTTGATGTTGGCATCGACACTAGGACTACCTACTTGGCCTAGTTCTAGACGACATACCCTTAGATTGCGGAGTTGTTGTTACGACTCCCTTGACCATGATACGTATTACGACACGGCAATGAGTGAGATCAGATCATGGCATGCGCTGTCGCTCTCGACTGGCCATCAGTACGAGTGGCTTGTGTGACGGCACATATAGGGTAGTGATGGTCCTAGATAGCTGACTCTTCATAGAGAGCAGATGTTTGGGTCGTCGATGCGACTTGTATATCACTGGGCGGGGAAGACAACCAGTAGGTGTATGGGATAGACTGTTACTCATTCTAGCCTCAGTGATACTCGGTTATGGGCATGGATACTCGGTTATGGGTGATACACTCACTAGGGAATACATCCGGCAGCGGCCACTAGCTGTACACTAGGTATGATTGGGAGGCATACTAGTATTTGTATGTTTACATCGGCTCGTGATCCGACGTCGGCTCGTGCTCCGATGCCATTCCCTTAACTACCCACCCATACGTTTCGTAGTTGTCTTCATATGCATTCACTTAGACTGGTTAGCCAACCCCTTATGTATTTATCAGTATTTACTTTACGGTATGTTCCTATTTGTATCTTGCTATGTCTCCTGAGGACCTGGTTTATTTCTAGATCCCGACGAGCACCTATACTCGACGATCTACGGTACTGGAGCTGAGGTGGAAGACTTTGCTGAGGACTACGTGGTCTACCCTAAGGAGTTTTCTTGACCTCGGTATGCTGCTACTTGGGCTGAGAGTTTCTTATCTAGTTAGTTGATACTCTTAGCTAGTTATCTTCCATTCGTGCTTTTATTTTGATGTACTGTGGGATTATTTCCACCAGACTTGTATTTTCCTTTCAGTTGTATTTGGACATTCAGACTACTCTATTTTTATTTTCAGTACTTCCTTTCTATGTTATCTGTGGATGAGATTTAGATGATTGCCTGTGTTTGTTAGTTACTTTTATAGCGTAGTACGCCTAAGTGAGTCCATTAAATTAGGCAGCTCACTCTAGGTCGTATTAGCTGACCAGGTTAGGCCCTAATCCCATATATTTGGTAGTGGAGAGTGACATGGTTTTAGTGGTAGCCCATGCAAGTCTAAGTTCATCGCTTAGGGTAAAATCGATGCGAGCATGCAATTAGGACTAGGAATGTAGAATCCTATCCACAATTTGATTATTGACTTTGACTTCTGCATCCCTAATCCTACGATTAAAAATCCAATATCTTGCTTGTTTCTTATCTTATGGAAGCTTTGTCCCTTTCAGAGAGATGCATTTGTACAGCGGACGCACGACTTATGGCGTTGCCCAAGCATCCGACACCTCGCCCAGTGACGATAGGACTCCAGATTCTACGGGAGTCCAGACTACCGGACGAGTTCAAACCGTTTCGATGACCCCGTCCATTCACGTGGGGTTCGTACCGCAGCCGACATCGATGCACCAGGAGGGTTAGACATCTCAGACGCCGATGCATCAGGAGGAGAACCCTTTGCCTCCACCACCTTCCTTCCCTTCCCAGATGTAGTAGGGAGCGTACCAGCAGCAGGTGCCCTATGCACCCAATCCTCCCCAGATGCTACAGGGAGCGTACCAACAACAGATGTCGTATGCACCCATTCCGCCCCAGATGCTACGGCCGAAGGGACAGCCCCAGATGTTCCAGTTCTTCCAGATAATGATGCATCAATAGTGGCAACAGACGGAGGCTATGAGGTAGACTCTGATGACTACCTTGGAGAGGATGACAGTTCCAGCACCGGCACCACCACCAGCCCCAGCACCAGTCCAGCAGGTGGGCAGTATTTGGAGGTACCGTCAGATGAACCCAAAGCCCTTCAAGGGGGATGAGAGCCCAGAGGAGATATCAGACTGGATAGCCAGCACGCAGAAGAACTTGGAGGCTTCGCAGCTACCTGCTGACTTCTGTATGACTGCCGTGAGGACTCAGATGGAGGGGAATGCCCATCATTGGTATGATTTAAAGGAGTGTAAAGTTGGCAAGAACAAGACTTTGAAGTAGTTTCTAGAGTACTTTGAGGCGAAGTACTTCCCAGCTACCGTCTGAGATGCTCTCTACGATCAGTTCCTCCACCTCATGCAGGGGAACATGACCGTAGACGAGTATAACATAGAGTTCAGTCGTCTCAGCCGGTTCGGCATGCTACTGCTACCAGATGAGAGGAAGAAGGCCTGGAGGTTCCAACACGGCCTGACGAAGGAGCTTTAGAGGTATACGAGCACACCGTCGAGGACTACCTACGAGGAGGTGTTAGCTGAGGCCAGAGTCCAGGAAGCTATCAACCATGATCCGTTGAGCGTGAGGTGCCCTACTCAGACAGCTGCACTAGCCAGAGTTCAGATAGGAGGCCCGACCAGACACCCGAGGTCCCATCATCAGTAGCAAAGAGCCGCCCCGTACCAGCAGAGGGAGCTTTCGACTTGTCACTACTGTGGCAAAAAGGGACACATTCAGAGGGAGTGCAGAAAGAGGCTTAACCAGTGCTTGAGGTACGGATCGGAACAGCATATCAGGCCACGGACTTCCCACAGCGCAATGACAGAGCTCAGCAGTTGGCCCCCAAGCCAGCTCCCCCAAGACCCAGGCCACCAGCACAGACGATTGCAGCCTAGCGAACGCCAAGATATCAGCGGGGACCACTGCCCCCACAGGAGGCACAGTACCGTCAGCAGACAGTGGCCCAGAGGAGAGGACAGGTCTTTGCTGTGGCATCGGAACAGGAGGATCTAGAGGGAGTGGCGATCACAGGTACTATCATAGTTGCATCTTTGCCTGCTGTTGCACTGTTCGATTCCGGAGCCACTATGTCTTTCATATCTAGTAGTTTCGTTAATATTCACAAGGTAGCCACCTCGCCCTTACCCAAGAGTTGGAGGATTCTTACAGGTGGAGGGATCGTCCCAGTCACTAGCATGTGTAGGACATGCTCCGTAGTTGTATGTGGAAGAGAGATAAGAGCTCAATTTTTGGTATTTCCTATGCCAAACTTTGACGTTGTTTTAGGGATGGACTGGTTAAGCCAGCATCATGCCGTCTTAGAGTACCAAAGGGAGAGCATCATCTTCAGGCCGCCAGATCGTCCAGAGTTCAAGTTCATGAGAGGGACCGTCGAGCGAGGAGTAGGTCGGTCCGTCGGTGTCTACATGGCGATGGAGACAGCACCACCGTCGATTGTTGCAGAGTTTATGGACGTCTTTCCGGAGGAGTTGCCAGGTCTTTTACCTGACAGACAAGTGGAGTTTTCTATCGAGCTAGTACTAGGAGTAGCATCGATCTCTTTTAATGTGTACCGGTTGCCGAAGAAGGAGCTAGATGAGTTGAAGCTTCAGTTGGAGGAGTTGTAGACTATAGGGTTCATCCGACCGAGTGCTTCACCTTGGGGAGCCCCAGTTTTGTTTGTGCTGTAGAAGGATGGGATTGTCCGAATGTGCATTGATTATAAAGCCCTGAATGCACTGACCATCAAGAACAAGTACCCCTTGCCTCGGATCGATGACCTGTTCGACCAGTTGACTGGAGCCAGAGTGTTTTCGAAGATCGACTTGAGATCGGGTTAACATCAAGTGAAGGTGAGGAAGGAGGACATTTCGAAGACAGCCTTCAGGACTCGTTATGGTCACTACGAGTTCCTGGTGATGCCTTTTGGATTGACCAATGCGCCTGGTGTGTTCATGAATCTGATGAACAGAGTGTTTCACCAGTACTTGGATCGGTTTGTGGTCGTGTTCATCGATGACATATTGGTGTACTCGAAGAACCACGAGGAGCACGGAAGGCATCTACAGATTGTATTGGAGATGTTGAGGAGCGAGAGACTCTATGCCAAGTTGAGCAAGTGTGAGTTCTTTCTGGACCGTGTCTCTTTTCTCGGACACGTCGTCTCAAGAGAGGGTATATCTGTGGACCCAGCAAAGATTTCGTCCGTAGAGACATGGCCGACCCCTACCAATGTCTCGGAGGTGAGAAGCTTTCTTAGACTTGCCGGCTATTACCGAAGGTTCGTAGAGAACTTCGCGAGGATCGCTGAGCCGATGACCCATTTGACCCGAAAGGAGCAGCAGTTTATCTGGACAGAAGAATACCAGGTGGCATTCAATGAGCTGAAGAAGTGCCTTACCACAGCACCTATTCTGACTATTCCATCCGGACCAGGAGGGTTCGTGATCTACAGCGATGCATTCAAAAAGGGATTGGGATGAGTTTTGATGCAGCAAGGGAAGGTAGTAGCATATGCTTCGAGGCAACTGAAGGTTCATGAGAAGAATTATCCAACCCACGACTTGGAGCTTGACGCGGTTATCTTTGCCCTGATGCTTTGGATACACTACTTGTATGGTGAGAGGGTAGAGATATTCACGGACCATAAGAGCTTAAAGTACGTCTACACTCAGAAGGAGCTGAATCTGAGACAGAGACGGTGGTTGGAGCTAATAAAAGACTTCGAGATCGAGCTACAGTACCATCCAGGAAAGGCGAACGTCTTAGCAGATGCTTTGAGCAGGAGGCCTATGGCGTGCATGTTGACGACTCAGCCCCATCTTCTAGAGGAGCTACGAGAGTTGGGGATCGAAGTGGTACTACCAGGAGCAGATGGCCAGTTGGCTAGCCTACAAGTATAGTCTTCGTTGGTAGAGAGGATCAGAGCTGCATTGCCGACAGATGCCAGATTTTAGCGACTTCGACAGAGGACAGAAGCCGGTATGCAGACCGGACTGCGCATTCATGAGGACGGGACTCTAAGGTATGGAGATCGCCTCAATGTTCACAATGGAGAGCTTCATCCAGAGCTGATGATGGAGGCGCACAGTTCAGCATATTCCAGTCACCCAGGAGGTATGAGGATGTACAAAGACTTGAGGCAACATTATTGGTGGCATGGGATGAAGCGCGAGATAGCCCGCTTTGTAGCCAGGTGCTTGGTGTGTCAGCAAGTCAAGGCTAAGCACCAGAGGTCTGCATGACTGCTTCAACCACTTCCCATACCGAAGTAGAAATAGGAGCATATCATGATGGACTTTGTTACAGGGTTACCGAGGAGCCCAAGTAGACGGGATGCAGTTTGGATGATAGTGGACCGACTCACCAAGTCAGCTCACTTCCTGCCCTTCAGAGTGGGACAGTCTACAGAAGCACTAACGGAGATGTATATGAGGTAGATTGTACGACTTCATGGAGTACTGGTTATTATAGTATCGAACCAAGATTCAAGATTCCCATCGTACTTCTAACGGAGCCTACATGAGAGCCTTGGTACTCGACTGAGGTTTAGTACGTCGTACCATCCGTAGACAGATGGTCAGTCAGCACGTACCATTCAGACGCTGGAGGACATGTTGAGGGCGTGCATGCTAC